>JAUMHH010152249.1:0-37633 GCA_032359455.1 Chlamys rubida | reverse complement strand
GTGTAACAATACGTGTAACAATAAGTAGTGTAACAATAAGTAGTGTAACAATACGTGTAACAATACGTGTAACAATAAGTCGTGTAACAATACGTGTAACAATAAGTCGTGTAACAATACGTGTAACAATAGGTAGTGTAACGATAGGTAGTGTAACAATAAGTAATGTAACAATAAGTAGTGTAACAATACGTGTAACAATAGGTAGTGTAACGATACGTGTAACAATACGTGTAACAATACGTGTAACAATAGGTAGTGTAACAATACGTGTAACAATACGTGTAACAATACGTGCAACAATAAGTCGTGTAACAATAAGTAGTGTAACAATACGTGTAACAATAGGTAGTGTAACCATAATTAGTTTAACAATTAGAAGTGTAACCATAAGTAGTGTACAATAATACGTTTTGCGTTGCAATAGAAAGTAAAAGTAGAAATGTATTGAATGACTAATCTATAATGGAAACATAATTGTTCTCAAAAGAGAAATGCAATAACCCAGTAATATTATGTTTCAGTTAGGTCCTACACGACAAGCCACTATACACCTTCCTAACATATGTTTGCCCGTCCTAGCATTGGGACGGTATACAATCTCCCAAGAAACACATGTCGGGACGTCCTGTAAAGGATGGACTGGCAATCGATCCTATTGCAGTGTCATAACAGAGGTTTTCGCAAATGTGCTAAACCGTCAATGATGATTCAACTGAAAGGGTCCATTGACAATATGATAAGAAAGGATGAAGAAATGAATCTTAGAGACTAAAAATGATTAAAAGACAGATATGTTTTCCCCAATGACAAATTATTTTTGGAATTGTATAAGACTTCAATTCAGTAGCCAGTAAAATGTCTTATATACTGACCCAGAGCTGCTCCTGACCGGCGGGGAGGGTGGCGTCCTGATGGGCGAGAAGCTGTTGTTGTTCTGTTGTTGGTATTGCGGTTGTTGTTGTTGGTATTGTGACTGTTGTTGGTATTGCGGGTCTTGCTGATACTGTGGTTGTTGCTGAAATTGCGGCTGCTTGGGTTGAAACTGGTATTGGGCCGGGGGAGGAGGCGGGGGAGGCTGGTATTGCTGGGGACGCGACTGTGGCGGTGCTTGTGGTCTTCTTGGTTGAGGCGGTGTGTAGTCCTCTGGAGGTTCCTCGTCATTCAGATTTGGTCCTCTGTAAGACTTTGGCATCACAGGAGGAGGGGGGCGACTGGAATAAAAAAATGAGTCGCTTTTAATACATCGAGTATTTGTATACGAAGGATACTTGATTAGTAGAAAACTGTTTTAGACTGCAATTAAGATATTGCAATATATGTCATAAACAAATGCGTGAGATAGTGTATTATCAAAGTTCTTGTCATAATTTTTTTAAATAATCTAGGCAGAAACTAAAAATTCCAATCGATTTATAGAGAAATAACAAAACATTCATTAAGTAAAATTCTGTCGTACAAGGAACGAACCTTAATAGGGTCTACATGCAAAACCAATCTTTATCTCAGTGACCTGTGTCCTGTTTTGATAGAGTGTGGAATTAAGAAGTCCAATTTTTCTATATACATATTGTTATATAGGTGACGGCAGTGTTTCAGATTGTTTTATTGGCTGAGACATGTTTATGAATGCTGGTAAATTATTAGATTTCTCCATATTAGTGTAATGTTTATAGATATGAACATGTGATCAAAACAAAAGACAAATGTCGTAACACTGACACACTGTCGAACATAAAGTACATATTACATTTATCTACATAGCTAGTTATCTATTGTTACACTTTATAACAAATGTAGCCCTCATCTCCTGGTCGTAACAGTGCCCCTGTCTTTGTTATGTAATCGGAGAGAGGAAACATACATGCCTATTAGGTGTAACGAGAAGTATGGCTCTAAGTACAAACTAACTCGCGCTATTGGTAACACCCATCCTCGGGCGAGTGGTTCACCAATATACAACACTCATAAATCGTATGTGTCTTGTTTGATATCAATATAGTCACAAGATACAATGAAGACAATTTGTTTGTTATTTAAGTAAGAAAACATGACTAGGTTCCATAGCCCGGATAATCAGTATCGGCTATCAATGAACTGTTCTTGGCAGAATGCATCATATTAACATAGTGCGTCGACATAGATATACCCAGTGAGAATTGATAGTTACACTATATGGTACATTATATGAGATTTTTAAGAGTTACGTCCCTTATAAAACTTCCGATTAACATGATCCAATGATTTTCCCGACTGTTATAAAAACATGCATTCTAGTCAGACTTTGATTGATTAATAAGGTCATTGTTAACATTGAAAAAAAGATATTTTAAAATTTCTAAAACCAAATTATTGTATATCGTTGAATAGAAATATAGGTCTCCTATTGTTGTATATTTGATGATGAATTCTTACTTTCTCTTGTTTTTGAACTCCTTCAGGTCGATGCCCCCTGTTATGTAGGCAAACGGCTTAGCAGTCCCGTCCTTTTTCATCATCTGACTAAGTACTGCATCCGGTACGCCTCTCTCTTGTCCCATTCCGGGGGGCACGGGACTACCGTCCCCGGGGGTGCGTTCGTCACGCGCCTGAAACATCCACAACGCACAATGTATGAAATAATGCTTCAGCGGTGCTCACAAGCACATCTTAGATGACGGTACAACGGACAAAAACACGAAAATCAGCTGGAAATGTGCATACTATACAAGTAGAAAGAAGCTGTTTTGCAACAATGCCAAAAGTTTGCTGGTGTTGATGGATAGTGTAGCATTCCCGTCGCAAATAAAGTTTCTCCTGCTGAGAATCACTTCAGACTGTTTTATACTTAAGTTTATCAAAATAGATATGTCTTCAAAATCATCAGGTTTTCCCTACACGACCTGTGTGAAGGTGGAGTACCCGTAAATCGCGTCACAACTCTATCTAAAACCGAAAACAAGTGATAGATATATCAGAGTGTGGTTCTATTTATGAAGACTAATTATATTTATCACACAATTATATTGAACTGAATTCCAGTCGAGTCGACAAAGGTGCAGGCGTAAGGGGTTTAAATGTTCACTACACATGACTAATGAGATGAAACACGCTACACCAACAAAGCACCAGTGACCATAGACAATAGGGCTTTATAACCATACTTACACCCACCCTTTGTCCACTTCACTCGTCCACTTACTATGAACATCGAATTAAAAGTGTTCTTTTAAAGAATACGTTTTTTGGCAAATATTGTGATTATTAAATTGGTGAATTATGAGTTTTATTGCAGCTTTGTCATTGTAACGTATGTTCTTTAGTGTGAGTACTATTTCTGTCTATATCACCATTCCGTTTACCGGAGTGTTTTACCACATGACACATCCAGGTCGACCTGTTCCGCCTTGATAATTGTACACCGCCGTTATATCTCTATTACCACTATATTATATCATTTGAGAAGTACAGAGGGAATACATGAAATCTAAAAATAAGTTTTAAACAAAACGAGATTGTATAAGGTGTTGGGGAGGGCATTGTAACAGCATGCTAATGAGGTGCGTGAGATCACGTATACACATGTAAAGCATCTACTTTTAAGCATTGGTTGTGATTCATAAGGAAAATTGATTATGTTTTAAGTATGAGAGAAAAAACAAATGAGCAAGCTACCCCCTGTACCAACCTCTAGGCTAATTATTCGCTCTGATGCGACTGACTGTATATTATTATGGTCGTCATGGCAACAGTCTATCTTGTCTGCACCAGACAGATGCATTGTACATACCTTACCCGACTACGAAAATATCTCGGCCTATTTCTAACGTGTACACGTGCCTGCTACTGCACAGCTGTATCCTGCATGGTTTCATGGCATAAATACGGTACCCCTACTCATTAAGTATAGTAATGTACAGATCAATTAACAGTTTTGCACTCTCGGTAATAATTTCCATGTTTTGTTTGTAACTTCTAAAAGCGTCCATCATGCTACGAATCGTATTTTTCTCAAATATAATAAAACTCAATTCAATTCTATAACCTAAAGTTATTAAACAAACAAAACACTTTCGAAAAAACTTTCTTTACATGTTGCTTAAATTTTGAAAAATTAACATAACCTTAAATGTGTATTTCTAAGCATGTCATACCAAGCAGCTACATTTGAATTATAGGATAGTAGCCGATTTAACAACAAAATCAATCGGATGTAAAAACAGTTATAGACATTCTCACCTTGTAGGCTGGCCTTTTGGTTGGAACATATCCTTCCGAGGGGAGGGGTGGAGCCGGTGGTGGTGGAGGGGGTGGGGGAGGAGGCGGGCCCACAGGAGGGGGTGGAGGAGGTGGCACTCCAGGAGGCGAGGGGTCCATTTGGTCCCCATACATTTGTCTTGGTTGATAGGGGTTTTCATCCCACGGTTGTGGTGATCTTACGCCGTACATATCCGAGTGATGTTGTCTGGAGGGTTCTGAAGAGTTATTCAGTGTAGGAGATTTGTAACTCCTCCCTGGATCCGAAATGTCAGACGATAATCCACTATCTACATTATGTCTTGGGGCAGGCTTAGTGCTGTTAATAAACTCGTTATAATAATTGGGAAACTTCTCAAAAGGTGACAAAATATCCTCAATGCTGTTAATCCCTGTGCCACCGGATTTTACCGAAGATGGTGACGTAGGCTCTCCATAAGATGTCGGACCGGAAGTTCCGGTTTGTTCATTTGTCACATGGCTATTTGTCGGGGATGATGTAGAAGACACTGTAGCGGAGAATACTTGCGATTTTGGAAACGAGCCAGAAGATGTTTGTCTTTGATATGCCACCGGAGTGTTGACGACTTCCCGGTCACTACCGAATGACCCTTGCCTCTGGAAGCCCCTTGGAGTGGAGTTATCCGCAGTTATTCCAGCACTCTGGGATACCTGTCTACGAGGGGGTCCCGTGGAGCCTCTATCCAACAGCGGACTCTGTGGCGTTGAACTGTAAGATGGTTGTCTTTGATATTCCGATGATTGTTGCCTATGGTAACCAGCACTTTGTGTTAACTCTGCTGGTTGTTGCTGGTAAGAGGGGTAATCCTGCCCGGCTGATTGTTCATAAGTATTATGTCTGGCAGCTTCCCTTGAAGGTTGTCTTTGAAAAGGTGAATAGGAAGTAGAATTGCCGTATGACCTATTTGGAGTAGTGGGGGTATCATCACTATGAGAATACATAGGTGATGATTCATATGATGGGGAATACATGTTCCCGTTTTGATTGTAAGCACTCTGTTTGTTGGGCGACCCTGATGAATACTGTCGTTGGTAGGCTGGCGAACTTGACGAAACTCCCCTTCTGTCTTCAACACTACTTTCATATGATGGAGGTGCTATCCCCGGCCCGGGCCCGTAACTAAAAGATGCCGGAGATGGTTTGTAGGAAGACGATGATGAGCTGGCTGGCTGGGTGCCAGACGAGAGGGGGGAATCAAACGTGTTGGGACTCGGTCCGTATGACGATGTCTGGTACCCGCTGCTGTCACTTCCACTCCGATTGTGTGACGTGGGCATGTTGCCCCCACTTGGTCGGTATGGTGTGGGTTTAGGCATAGTATAGCTCCCCACGCCGTACGGAGCGCTGTTTTTGCGCCCATACTGGTGGGGATCGTACTGATGGTCCCTAGGTGTGCTGTGCATTCCATGGCCACTGACACCTGAAATGCTTGCATGCCTGGGTAGAGAGGTAAAGTACCTAGCGTTGTCAAAGGATTCATCGTCCGTTAGGAAATTTCGGTAATTTGGAAAACCTTCGGAAACAGGTGAGAAACTTCGGAAAGAGGTGGGACTAGTAGGGGCTGTGAAACTCACTGCTGTTCTAGACATTGGTGTCGGACTTACCGGCGCGCTGGCAGCCACGGTTCTACACCTGTACAACAGAACAGAACGACAGGTAAGTTTACAGGTGAAAATATACAAACAGCACAGGACATCACTAGGAACACATCATTTGATATAAACAGAAAACAACGCAAAACAGTGCAATTGCCCAACAACAAACAGAAATTGTACCTACACGTTCCACAGTCTTATATTTCAAAAGCAAATATACAAGCTTATGTACCTACTGACTTTGTATTTGATTAATGGTAATTTTGGTTTTTTCTTCAGAAGGCGTATTTCTTTTCGTTGACATTGTAAATGATGATGGGTAATACTTCTGCTATAGTTTGGTTTGTGATCAGCTGTTTTTGTAACCTAGAGGATAGTTGCTTTGCCCCCGAACATGTATTGATAAACACAAAAATGTGGAATCACTGATGTGGAGTCCTCCAAATGACAAACAGATGTTTTGGGTCTGTATTGAGTCCCAATGGTATCTGTTCGGGATGTACATCGAGCCGTGTGTAATGCCATACCAACATTCTAGCCCTCCCCTTACAACGTTACTATGGATGGCACAGCTGTTGGTGCTCTACCAGTGTTATCGTACTGCAGGATATGATATTTTAGTGAGTTTATCATTTTCATATGAGTAGTTATTATATCTTGATACGATAAGGTATTTTGTTATTGCGTATTTGATATTTGTTCTAGCATTGCATTTCAATAAGTACAATACAGATGATCATATGACTTAATTGTTCATTCGGCTTCGAAACTCCTGTTTATTGGGGACATTCACGAAGGTGTAATAAGTGCATTTTGTAACGACACTGATCCAATCAAACTAATTGGCTGATGAATCTAAAACCCGGTTCTGTAATACTGTAAAGAAGTCATGTCCAAATGATTATGTTTATAATTTCCTGTTTTGTTTATTTCAAACTATTGCGATTTTTCTTTCATTGAGAAATTCTTGAGTTTTTGAATTCGTTAAAAAATGACAAAACTTTTGTAAAAAAAAAACTGTTGTGATTATATGTGTTTGAATAAATATTCACAAGATCTTTCTTATTCGTGAACATCTCTTCCCGCTTATTCATGTGTACCTTATAATCTTGAAAAATACTAATGGCGTAAGTATAACTTTTCTTTTCATTAAATGCACCACGTGTAATTCAGTCTTAACTGTCTTAACCATGTCTAGTTGAACGTAACCTGTATTAACCACGTCTACTTCAACATAACCTGTCTTATCCACGCCAGCTTCAACATAACCTATCTTAACCACATCTACAACAGCGTAACAAGTCTTAACTACGTCTACTTAAGTATAACCTGTCTTAACCACATCTACAACAGCGTAACAAGTCTTAACTATGTCTACTTAAGCATAACCTGTCTTAACCACGTCAAACTTCAGCGTAATCTATCCTAACCGAGACTGCTTTCGCGTAACTTGTCTAAACATCGTCCACCATACTTGCACAGTCCCATTTACTACTGTGCAACATGTCTTAACCACGTCAGCTACTGTGTATCCTATCTTAACAATGTCTTCTTCAACGTGACATCTCTAACCATGTCAGCTACAGCTTAACCTGTCTTCGTCACGTCTTATAGACCGTAATATGTCTTAACCATGATGCATGCAGTTACAATGTAACCTGTCTCTTCTATCACAGCGTTACTTGTATTGACCACGTTTATAACAGGGTAACTGAACCTTTAAATACTCGTTTAACTAGCTACCAAGGTGAATATACAAGATGTTGGCCAAACTATGGTACATGTACTACAGTGTAATATGACAATTAATATCGGCCATATATTAATATATACAGCGATAAATAGTTTTAAATGTCCATGTGACGGTAAAAATATAAATAAAACAAAACACGAAGACTACTATAATCGGCTAGCGCTTTCGCCAATCTTGGGACTCTTCAGGCGATTTAAAACCCTAATTTCTAATTTAGAAATTTAAATCGCCTGAAGAGCCCCAAGATGGGCGAACGCGCTAGCCTATTATACTAGTCCTCGTGTTTTGTTTAATAAATATATATATATACTCGCTCAGTCGATTATTTAAAGGTATATAAAAAGGAAAAGATCATGTCTATAATGGTTACAATGTCGAGACAAACATTTGTAATATGAAATACTATATGTCAGCATGTAAAACGGAAAAAAAATCTCGTGTGAAAAGATGAAGAATTGTACGAAAACCTAAGAAATGCATTGATATTAATCATACACTTCAAAAACATATAGCCTCTTATCTTATCAGTAAACGGCTCAGGAAACTTCAACACTATATCTGATATTGAATGTATCTGGTTTATATCAGTCAGAAGTAAGGTTTGTGTGTAGTTATCAAGACCTAGAATCATTGACACACATAATAAACTTGATCATATTTCATAAAAATGATAACATATCGTTATTAAGACTTCGATATGTGAATTTAAACTGAACAAATGGTTCTGTAATAGTATGAATAGCGTGGCAGTAAGCTGTGGTGTCGAGGTAGAATACCAGTATAGATAGAGTGGCAGTAAGCTATGGTGTCGAGGTAGAATACCAGTATAGATAGAGTGGCAGTAAGCTGTGGTGTCGAGGTAGAATATCAGTATAGATAGAGTGGCAGTAAGCTGTGATGTCGAGGTAGAATATCAGTATAGATAGAGTGGCAGTAAGCTGTGGTGTCGAGGTAGAATATCAGTGTGGCTAGAGTGGCAGTAAACCGTGATGTTTAAGTAGAATATCAGTATAGATAGAGTGGCAGTAAGCTGTGGTGTCGAGGTAGAATATCAGTATAGATAGAGTGGCAGTAAGCCGTGATGTCGTGGTAGAATATCAGTATGGCTAGAGTGGCAGTAAGCTGTGGTGTCGAGGTAGAATATCAGTATGGCTAGAGTTGCAGTAAGCCGTGATGTCGAGGTAGAATATCAGTATGGCTAGAGTGGCAGTAAGCCGTAATGTCGAAGTAGAATATAAAAAAATTACAACAGTTATCAAGAATAAGAGGAATGGGACAAACTATTTGGTTTAAGAGAATGTACAACATTTAAAAAAAATATGGCAATAGAATATACACTTTTCATAAAAATGTGGGATACAACTAAAAAGAAACCAACATATAGAATACGGAAGACAAAGGGGAAATGAAACAACATAAAATCATATAGGAATCATAGAAAAAAGAAAAACGATAAGAGCGATAAAAGAATAAACAATAAGGGATAAAGGAGGAAGAAGAAAACAACATTAATAATACGGAAAACATAGGGGAAAGAGAACAGCTTCAAAGAATCGAAAAACAAAGGGGAAAGACAACAGCTTCAAAGAATACGGAAAACAAACGGAAAGAATAAACATTGTATATAATATGGAAAATATAAGAAAAGGAAATCGAACCAGAATGCCAAAATCATGGGATAAATCGACAGAAACGATTATGGAACACAATCGAATAGGGAAACGATATAAACAGTGTTAAAAACATCGGGAATACAGGGGAATGGGGATACAATTCAATAAGTATCAACTAATCAGTAAGAGAGGGCAAACTAAAGAACGTGCAAAAAAGGAACATGACAACATCATAAAGTATATGTGAAACGAAGGAAAGTGAAAACAACATGAAGAATATGAAGACATGGGAAGACAGGGGGGAAATGAAAATGACATAAAAAATGGAAACAAGAGAAATGGAAAACAACATGAAGAATACTGGAAACAATTGAAAGGGAAAATAACTTAAAGAATAAGGAAAACAAGGGGATAGGAATACAACATAAAGAATATTGAAAACGAAGGAAAAGGGAAAACAACATATAGAACACGGAAAACAATGTGAAAAATGATCGTTTAAACAGGTCAATATCAACTAGTGTATTGCCGTTAGAAAAGTATTTGACCGTTGTGAAGGTCAGTGGGTCAACGGTTACAACGCACTTAAAACTCTTCATAACATTAGTCTTAACATTATAATTAAGAAGATCTCGTTTACTTACTTTTTAATGGTTAGTTGTAGAAGGTTGCCGGCGTTGAGAAGGATCGTTTGTCCCTCAGAGTGGGTCACGGTTGTGACGTCACGGTTGTTGATCTTGAGAATAATATCGCCAATACACAGACTGTGACAGGAAACACTACCGGGATTGACCTGATCCAAAATACAAACGTCCAAATGTCAAAAACATTACAATCACAGAAAAGTTTCACACATTGCATGTATATAAGGTAAGTTAAGTTCTAATACTAACTTGAAAAGCAAGTAAACTTACACACCATACAAAGTGTAAAATGAATCAGGTAGCATGACACGAACACTATAAACCTATTTCAAAATATTTAAGATATTTCTTATTTTTAATTGTAGACAAAATATGTATATTGAAAAAAGCACAAATTCTTGGTGACACTTGAGGTAATAAAATATCAGTGAAATATGTGTAATTATAAGCTTACCTGATCAACCCTTTAAAAGGACACGACAGTCTTACTGTGTCGTTATGTCGGGTAACAATAAATAATGACTGAAAGTTTAGCTAAACTGTCCAATTTTATTATTAAATTGCTGTTTAACAAGGGATTAAATGACATCACAAGTACTTATTGTTAGAGAACAATACGTGACTTCTGTGTACCACCCGCAAGTATATTTAAAGTACATTGATAACGTGGAGGCCGGCAGAATGAGTCAGTGTTGTACATGACACAATGCCATAGTGTCCACTTCACTAAGATCGATGTTAGTAGATGCATTGTCCTCCGTTAACAATGTTAGGTGACTGTGTTACTTAACTAGTGAGCAGCACGTGCTGACATAGGAAGTTGTGTTTATTGCGTGGCGACACTCAGAGTGCCGTAAAACTGTTCAACCTCGGAAACTGATAACAATCAAATATGTAGACTATTTTACGTTTAGCTAGTGTGTAGAAGAATTTCATTCATTAAAACGCACATCAAAAGAACAATTTGTCATGCAGTGTGCAGCTATGTAAAACTAGTACGCACCCTTACAGTACGTAGAATATCATATTTTACTCAAGTTCTGACACATATGTAATTTTTTCGTATTTGTTTTGTTTTATTAGGGATTATAGTATTGAATTTTTGGATTAATATCCTCTGATAACGGGTTCATGTACTTGTTCCAATTTGAGAGTCATACTAGAAGTTATTTAAAGGTTTTTAATCATCATAGTGTGGGGGATTTTTTCCAGGTATTGGGAGTATTTCCGAGTTGTCCATGCCGGTGTTTTAGAACAACAATTTTATATTAATCCACATTCATATAAAAAGTACAAACTTGGATGACAGATTATAAAAAACATGTAGGATTATACATTAAAACAGAAACAGATTGACAGATAACAAACACAGGAAGGCTATCGAACCAATGTGTATTTGTTTTCTTTTGGAGAGTACTCGTGGTATACTCTTGTATATGTTCATTCAGTGGTGTGAGTCACACATAATAGAAATAGTTACCGACAGTCCAATATCTACATCCATTGAAATACTAAGATGATTCATACAAAAAAACAACAGTTGTGATGCCAGTCAGTGAGTTGTATTTGGAACGATTATGTAACCTATTTCTTCTAACTTCCCCAATTACACGTGATGTTAGTATTGTAAGGCGCGAGACATATTTAAGGAATGCGGTGAATCAACACTCATGTATGTAAAACGGCTGCTGAAACAGGACTTCCCTCCCACACTCAATGGTGACGTCACAGGTATTAAGGGGAATTCCTCCATGTAGACTCATACATACAACAGTGCACCGCTTTTCAACGAGGTCATTAGCTCCTTGACCTGTTTATAGTTGATTCCTTGTGTTTACTATTGTTTACATATAACCTCGGATCGTTCTTAAGCGTATTAATTGATCTGCATATACTTTGGTACGAGTGTTATTACTCTTGGCATATTATAATCCTCCTTTTACAAGGAAAGGTGCACCGATTAGTCTTAGTACAAGTAGCTATAGCATCAAACACGTGTGGATATTTCTACCTATAACAGTGAATTATAGGAAACTGGAAATGTACGAGATATTATATCAGTGCTTTTTAGTGATATACACCTCAGAACCAATTACAACTGTTAGACATATTGATAATTTTGTTGTAGATGTATCATATTTTACCTGGTTGTTTTCATGGTGTTTTATGTTTTGTTTTAGTGTCCTTTTGTTTCCTGTTTTCTATACCTAGTGTAATAACACTCCTTTTTAACATATCTTTCATTTATCGAAGAAGTGTTATTTCTTTATAAAAACAAAACTTGTTTTACCCAGGTCATGACTGTTGTGCTTATGTATTATTCATTATGTGGTGTGAGATTCATGATTTAATTTGTTTCAAGTAAACAGTTATTATATAAGTGTTAATTTACTGATAACTGTTATTTTATTTAACCTGAGCCTGGATGCTCTAAGCCTGATAAGATTAACGACTGTATAGACGCAAAACTTAAAATCTAGAATACCTTCAAAATATGTATGTATGTGTAGGAATGTACACAAACACTTCAATATGAATTTTAAGGCGTTTTGCATTTTGAAAATTTGGGTTAATTACAGTTGTATCTAATCAGGCTTTGGGCAAGTCGGTACATTATTGATAGTTGCTATAGTTGAACCATAAGCTACTTTGCATGTATCTTTATTAACTAAAGTTATATCATTATTTACACTATATCATCAGTTACTATGTTGAACCATGAGCTACTATAGTTGTATCATTAGCTACTATAGTTGTATCATTAGTTACTGCAGTTGTATCATTTGTTACTATAGTTGTACCATTAGTAACTATAGTTGTATCATAAGTTACTAAAGTGATATCATTAGTTACTGTAGTGTATCATTAGTTATTATAGTGAATTAGTTAATATAGATGTACCATTACTTAATATAGTTGTATCATCAGTTACTATAGTGATATCATAAGTTACTATAGTTGTATCATTAGTTATTATAGTGATATCATCAGTTACTATAGTTGTACCATTAGTTACTATAGTGATATCATTAGTTACTATAGTGATATCATTAGTTACTATAATGGTATCATAAGTTACTATAGTTGTATCATTAGTTACTGTAGTTGTATCGTCAGTTACTATAGTTGTATCATTAGTTACTATAGTTGTATCATCAGTTACTATAGTGATATTCAGTTACTATAGTTGTATCATTAGTTACTATAGTTGTATCATTAGTTACTATAGTGATATCATAAGCTACTATAGTTGTATCATTAGTAACTATAGTTGTATCATTAGTTACTATAGTGGTATCATAAGTTACTATAGTTGTATCATTAGTAACTATAGTTGTATCATTAGTAATTATAGTTGTATCATTAGTTAATATAGTTGTATCATTAGTTACTGTAGTTGTATCATTAGTTACTATAGTCGTACCATTAGTTACTATAGTTGTATCATTAGTTGCTATAGTTGTACCATTAGTTACTATAGTTGTATCATTAGTTAATAGTTGTATCATTAGTTAATATAGTTGTACCATTAGTTACTATAGTTGTATCATTAGTTAATATAGTTGTACCATTAGTTACTATAGTTGTACCATTAGTTACTATAGTGGTATCATTAGCTACTATAGTTGTACCATTAATTACTATAGTTGTACCATTAGTTACTGTAGTTGTATCATCAGTTACTATAGTTGTACCATTAGTTACCATAGTGGTATCATTAGTAACTATATTTGTATCATAAGTTACTATAGTTGTACCATTAGTAACTATAGTTGTATTGTTAGTAACTGTAGTTGTATCATTAGTAACTATAGTTGTATCATTAGTTACTATAGTTGTATCATTAGTAACTATAGTTGTATCATTAGTTACTATAGCGGTATCATTAGTAACTATAGTTGTATCATTAGTAACTATAGTTGTACCATTGGTTACTATAGTTGTATCATTAGTTACTATATTTGTATCATAAGTTACTATAGTTGTATCATTAGTTACTATAATGGTAACATTTGTTCAATTCATATTTTGTCACAAGATTGAAGTGATCAGTATCGTCATTAGTTACTTCTACAGTATAAACTGTCCGTATATTGAGTTATTTTATGTATACCATTTATCTGCCTGTACGTTAATACAAAGATGTTTTTAATTTGATGGTAAAGTATTGATTAATATATACATGTATAAAGGTTGTGGGAAATAAACTGACTTTCAGTATATGACATTATTTTCTTTTCTATGGACTTTATTCAGCAAGTCAAGTTTATGTTGGAGTGAAACCTTGCTCAAGACAATATATATAGACAGGCCAATTAGCGATAATTATAGAGAATGATTATAAGTCTAGTGTTACTACTTAAAAAGTCCTCTGTGTGATATACGTAATGTTCTAGTATCTAACAGCATATGTCTGTACAGATAATGTATCAGTCATGTACACCTTCGGTGAACGGAGGGATGTGAAAGAAAACTGATGGTTGATGTTACTAGTGGTGAATTAAGTATTTAATTAGTAATTACACGATATCCTTATAGCATTAACTGTATGCATGTGTAGGCACTTTTATTCTGATAGTTGTTATATATATAGACCACACGCATCTGTTTAAAGCTGACTAATTCAGGAAAATATAAATATATAACTGTCAGTGAAAATATAACTTATATAGATGACTTTTGAATAATTGATTATGTGAGTTTTGTCTGTGGAACAAACAAGTGCGAAATAAATATATGCATTGTTTCATAAAAAGGTCATTCAGCGCCTCACAATCCAGATAGTGTTGTTGAGGGTGAGGTGCCTGTATGGTTGGGGCTCGACTGTTCGACTGGGAATGGAATAGAACAGAGCTTCATCAAGCACTCCTGAATTAAAATACTTCCATAATGCGTTCTTTAATGTTTTGTCTGTTGTTGATATGTTTTCTTTTTGAATCAAAGACATTATCACATATATTTCCTGGTCTTATCGTGAAAGGTTAATAGTTCGGTTTCATATGGTCTTCGCTACATTTAACATCGGTTCATTGACGTCGAGATTTATCCTTCAAATGTAAACATAGCCAATAGACTATCTACTATATATGCACTTCAACAAGAGAAAGGAGCAAACACATCATGTTGTATTTTGGCAAGCACAATTACATTGAAACTGGGTACCTACGATTTGTAGTGATTGTAATCGGAGAAATACTATCTTGTGTTCAAAACGTCTAAAGCCAACTCAATTTTCACTAGCTGCAGGTGCTTCTGATAACTCTGTTTAGATGCCGTAAACCTCACACAACAGTTTCTATTACCTTTATGTAGCAGCAATTAAAGGTGACTTCTCTCTGATGGCTTACTGATAAAGACACACTTATTACACAGGTATATAAATATCGGTAAGAACATCAAATAACGTTTAAGCGGTGTTCATTTTCTTTGTCTATAACATATTATGATAATAATGAGACTAGAACCGTTAAAGTAACTAAAATAGCTTCAACAGTATTTGTTAACACAGGACGATGGCATTTCTGATACCAAGGTAAGGATGAATTGGTTAGATAGTATAAAGTGTGTTCCAAGATTTATAAATACTGTAATATTTTCAGTAATGTTGGCATTGCAACTGTATCAATACATATCAATTAAACACTGGGCAGTTTTCAATGATCATTTTTAATATTTTTTAGTAACACATCCAGCGTGATGTTTGATATTTACATGAACCAACATAAGTAACAAACGTTAAATAGATGGGTCCATTCCCTGTTGAAGAGAAGCACTTCTACAAAACAGGTGCGTGTTTATCTGTAGACATTTTACATGTATATCAAACAAATTTCGACAAGTTAATTATCTGTTTTTGTAATCGCCTTTGAAATTCTTTCCCCTGATAGCGTTGGAGCTGACCAGTTTGTGTTTTTAATTTATATGTAAAACTATGCTATATACGAACGACAACTCGTTCTTGCAGTTATTAGCTCGCTATGTTTTCTCTGTCGTTATGTTTCTACTTGTCCTGTAAGAGGCAGTTAACCAAAACATATGAAGATTTAAAACGTTCCAGAAGCGTAACTAACGATTAACAAGGACATATCCTGATTTTATTAGTACATTTCTACATAACACATAACTTCGAAATGCAATATAGCCCTTCCATAAACCACTTAAATAGGTTTAGCAAACGATTCGTCTTCAAAGGACGCAGTGGATAGCGAGATATACACAACCTGTCGGTCTTCCGGCTTATCATGCAACATATAGTTTGAAGATAAGGCAAAAGTTTGGAGAAAGTTTGATACCTAATTATTGGTGCGATTCTATCTCCAAATGCTGCTGCCTTTTAATGTGGTTTTATCGTGTTTGCCTTCCGAATAACCTTTCATAAACAGTCTGGTTGACTGTTAAATGTAGCTGTCGATCTCCCGTATTTACGAGAATCCCGACTACCCTGTGATGCAGACTTATCTACTGCGCTGACGCACATGTTTCCGACTCTCTGAAATTTTCTTCATAAGACAACCAAATCCAACAGACATATTATTCAATAGATCGGAAAAGTTCCAGATCTTAAGACAAAAAATGCAGAGCTGATCATGAGCGTCTTCCTCTAAAGAACCCCCACTTTTGTCATAGCGGCTTAGCCCCTGCCGTGATAGAAAGACGAAGGAGGAAGATAGATATTATTCCCTATCAGATTTCTTAGCTTATCTCGGGAGGTGCTTTACTATAACCTCAGGGTTTGTATATAGAGTCGGGGCTGTTCTCCGGTATCACCCCTATCTATCGTCCATCTCCGAGCTGGATCCAGGTTCCAATCCGAGCACACGTGGTTGGCGGCAACACAAGGTTTCTTCCTCAAAATGTCGAAACATTATCGAAAAAGATTCAAAGTTGTCGGCACTATGTTATTTCTTTGAAAACCATCAACAAAGGAGGGGTTACCTCAGTGCTACATTCTGTAGGTGTTTGTAAGTCAAAAGCAACCCATAACATTAAATAAATATTCGTGTAAAATGTTAATCTAAATTAAGATCAAAACCGAGTTCGTTTGATTTTGCACAATGCTGAAACAACACGTGATTTTGATCCCAAATTAATGGTTTCTTTTGAAGTAGTAGGTGGGAAAATTCAACTGTGCAAATATCAGAAAATGACGAATTCTTTATTATTTTTACTTCTTCTGAATACATATTCAGAACGTCTGACATATCAGGACGAGAAACAGAAATTCAGAACTTGATTACAGAGTTCCTTTTTAAGAATAAAACAAATATCTACGTAATAATTTACTATTGAAAAATAATATCTTTCATTAAGTACTATAACATTAAAAGGCAATTCCTTTATAATCGATGATTTCCTTGTATTGGGACAAATTAAGATACCAAAGTTGATCTGGTGACCTCGCTCTGCCATATAAGCTCCCGTGTTGGTGTTCTCCCTACTAGACACTCCTGCTGACCACGATCTATCCCATAACCCTTACTTTTCGGTGCTTCCCTTACTAGAAATCCTGCTGAGCTCGGTAGTCTATAAGCTGACCATTTCATGATCTCCCTACTTCTAGGAGTCGTCTCTAAATTTCATCACAAGATAAGGATAGGATAGAATAGACGACTCCAACCCACCCCCTGAGGGAAGACAACTTCCCTCACGCCGACAGAACATTGACTTCCGTCAATGAGATGAAACCCGTAAGGGCGGATTCATGTAGGCGAAAAACCCGTAAACCAACCAACCAACCATGATCTCCCTACTAAACACCTCTGCTGACCACGATCTGTCCCCTAACACTCAGTGGTCGGTGTTTCTCTGACTAGACACCCCTGTGGAGCTCCATAGTCTTCTAAGCTCTCTTTTCGGAGCTCTCCCTGCTAAACACCCTTTGGTAACCTATTGTCAGAATAGTGTAACCGGTGTCGTAAGTATGAAATGGGAATTAGGGTGTTTTACGCGTCAGACCGTGTGGTGACGGATTACAGTATGAACGACTATAGGACAATGGCTTCGGGTGGTACTATCATCTGTGGCTAGTCATCATAGTACTTCAGCTGCTTCGTAACACACTACACAAACAAGATGACCTACCACATACATATACTTATTAATAACCTTCCAGAACACTATATGTTGTTTACCTATTATTAATTAAAAGCATCTAAAAGTTTTTATCATTAAATCACTAGTTTAAATCACTATATTTAAAATTATTATGTACGAACTTCTCTTTTTGTTTCAGTTTCCGATTTTGCGATGACACGACAGCATGAAGACTTCAGCTCCAATTTTGATGTCATCAAAGTGTACCATGTAAATAAGTTTAGTCAGTGTCCTTGCAATCAAACTCGGAATTGGCATTCCGTTTTATTATCATTAATTGGTCTTTTCTTTGAATTCCAGGGTAAGTACTTAAAAGGGGGTTGACAAAGTCAAAACGGGTCTTAAAGTAAACATATTATTTTCATTGGCGAGCATCAGTATCCGATACAGTGTTCATATAAAACGCCCTTAAAATGCTTAAAATATCAACAAAATTTCATCTCTCTCGTAATGCCAACACGTTTAACGAACATAAGATATGTTTTAATGGTCACCGAAGGAATTTTACAGTCGCCATTATCAGCTGATTTCCCAAAGTTGGAATGCAGTGCCTACAACGTTAACAGACTTGTTCACTGTGTCTTAAATTGTTGGTTACCCAAATAGTTCCCTGGATTTGACGTGAGACATCGTGACCGGAGCCACATGTGTGATGTAGGAAACGCCTTCAGTCACGGATCACATGGATCCGTCTCCGTTATCTATAATGAGGTTAAGTATCTCGTATTTTTGGGGAAATATTCGCGGTTCCTGTTGACGTTCTGTCGTCCGATTTTGCCATTTTCCGTTGATGTTGTGGTAACATTGTTTTCATTTAATTTAAGTTTTTTTTAATCGCTAACCTAAATTAGTCTTTTAGATATACATAATGATCTTAAAATACCAGAAAATAGTTAAATGCGGGCCTGGCTGTAATTATGCATTGTTTTAGGTTATTTTAGGTAAAAGCTTCAAGCATCAATGAAAATGAAGCATCTGGTAAGTGAAAAGTACACTATTAAAGGAAGTTAATGTTAGTTTATCTTTCTTATTGTTGTATACAGATTGATACGCTCTAGGATGGAAAAAAAACAACAATGTTTTAGGTTTGATACAAATAAAACTTAGATTTCAAATTCAAAATAGCTATTGTGTTATCTTGAACTGAAGGGGGTGTGTTAAAACGTTCTTCGGTGTTCCACCACACATACAAATATGTTTTATGTATAAAATGAGATAGTGCAGATACCATCACTGGCGATGCTGGTCGGAAGACTGGTTGGTCTGTATTTACATAAATACTGACTTTACACAGTTGCGAGAGTGCTGTACAATATATGTGTTGCCATTGACCTACCGGAAGTAGGGTCTGCATTCTATTACACGGACGGTTCAGTCCCATCTGCCGGAATCCAATAAATAAAACATGTTCAGATGGCACAGATCAGACCAATCCAATTTAACGTTTTATTTGAGCCTAAATACTGACGAAATAACTACCGTTTACATCACTACTGCTACAATTATCTACATCTGGCGTTGTACGTCGGACTTCTGTCAAGGTCGGCGGCGACCAAACTAGCCGCCACATTGTAACGGAGGACATCCGTCACTGAGATATATATGTCCGAACAAAATAATAACTAATTTAATGAGACATATCTGGTTCCGACATTCAAGGTCAAAAACGCCAGATCAATTCGTATTAATTAAAAATCATTTAGTGTCATGAAATATGAGCAGCTGGGTAGATATCTGTCGACATTACGTAACATGTGCCTGAGGTCGATAGGGAACGCGTATCTCTGTTGTTTCCGGTTGTACGGCTACGGGTCAATATAGCTGTCATGTGGATTAGCGTTATCAATGAGGTACTTTACACGTGTTTCTAGAAATGTATAGACCGATTAGTGGTGCAGAAGCATCCGTATGTTGGTGACGTGCAATGTAGTATATCCAGGTTAGATTAATTTGACTCACTTGAAACTAATATTTTACCCCATTTATCCCACATTAATGTTTTATGTCTGTGTCATGTTACCATACTTCGGTGATATATCATTCAATGGTATAAGAGTTGGAGAAATATTCAGATATTGTTAACATATTGGAATCATACAAGTGTCCACAAGACCAATGCCATCTTCAAAAGCAGAATATATGTTGCCAAGCCTTATTTCTAGTTCAAGGGTGAATTTGTTATAATTCATATGAAATATATTTCGTGTTTGGAGTTATTATGGTTCATCAACACCATCACAGGGTTAAACAAATCAGGAGAAACGATATCAAAACAGACAGAAACATCCCCACACCGAAAATAGGCACCGGAAGTGTACCGGAAGTGTACTCTGTCCTGCACCAAATGTGGCACCAGACATGCTGTATGTTGTCAAATGTACTTAGTACGTACAAATTAATTATTAAAGCTTGATACAACCTTAACGTCATTCACACAAAAATCGTTATAAGGTGTTTAATCCAGTTATGTTAAATAGTAATTTCGTCAGTATCTATACAAACAAATATCGGAAATAAAGTGAGAATTTTAAGAAGACATAATGTGGGCTTATGTTTATAGCTCTATGACATAAACAGTATGTACACATGCATGAGTCAGCCTGCTTCAGTTCCCAGGGAACGTTCTTTCTTTCCAATCTTTAGTGTGAGTGACCTTTTCGGTAGTGAACCCAGTGTAAGTAACATCAAGTCATTGATAATGCTATTATGATTCACTTTTCACTTTTCATGATATATCTACGATATGGTTCACTAAGGGCGTTACCCCCGTCCCAACATTAACACACACACAAAAACACCCTCCATTGGTCACACCCACTCTGTAAGATATTCTTTAGTTCCTATTTCCTGTCAGATTACAGCATATTCTCAGATGAAAATGATTTCTCTGTTTTCTCTCTTTTGTTAACAGACTTGATCTGTTCTGAAATAAAAAAAGAATGCAACGTACCCTGCCAAATAAGTGAATAAAGATTGGAAACAATACAATTGCATGAGATTATTTGAGAAAAAAAAGTATGGTCGTATCTTCCATGCGTATGAATCCATGTCTGTCTCTACAAATCAAACAACCATTTTTCCAGCAAAATTCGAAAAAGCGGTTTTTGTATGATTTTTTGATAATTCAAATATTTCAGAAGAATCATGCATAGAAAAGCTTCAATGTATAAACATATACCACCCATGGTTTTTCGTGGCATATGGCCACCACAGGACTCCAAACAGACACTATGGACCTAGATAGTGCCCCTCTTCGTGACGTAACTTAATGGTATCTGGAGGAGTGGTGAGACTCCCCCGTTGTGCCCCCTCCCCAGGGGACATGTGCTGTACCTTAACCCCCTCCCCAAGAGTCTTTTCTGAAACGTGCCAGTCTGTGTTTATCTCTGGCCAAACTAAACAGGGGCCCACTTAGGGGGGCACCGGTTATAATTAATCACCGTAATTAGATAAGTTAATTTCATGGTAAGTTAGTATGGATTCTGACAGCAAACACAATTCCCAGCACTTACGGCCCATTGAGAGAACTCTTTTAACCGGGGTCAGCCAGTCCGTTCACGGGCCCTATATCGTGTAACCACACCATGTTACAATAGTGAGCTGTGTATGATCTCCTCTGAACGTGTGTTTATCATTGTCTGTGTGTCCAGGAAACGGTAAGACGCGTGCCAGGAATG
Organism: Chlamys rubida; assembly: GCA_032359455.1. NCBI lineage: Eukaryota > Metazoa > Mollusca > Bivalvia > Pectinida > Pectinidae > Chlamys > Chlamys rubida. The sequence goes on along the minus strand of JAUMHH010152249.1, from coordinate 15,999 downwards.
ATCCAATCAGCCTGCTTTGATTAGTGTATTAATTACTATTACAATGTACATTTCTGTGATATATACATTGAAACGCACAAACCGACTTCTGTAGAGTCCGTTAGCTACACTGTACCGGATATATTACACAAAGAGACATGTATATTTCTCTTAAATAGATAACCGAATGCAAAGTAACGCCAAAACTACTTTAAGGTTAGACAATAGCCTTAACAGAGGCTAAACCATCAAGGATAGGAGAGTAAAAATACCCGCAACTTTCCCCCAACGTTCAGTCGGATATATTAAAGAGTAAATAATATAAATAAAATTATCTCGGGGATGTTTCTGGAAAAAATGACAATCCTATGATGGCCCATTAAAAATGACTGAAATATATTACCCTTGTGTAACGATGAGTATGGGAAATGTATGTGTATATCCCTAACAAAACAAAATAAAGCATCACATAGATTTGCAAAGTACTTGCTTCGAATCATTCCTTTGAAAAAATATACAACTAAAAACTTTTTCGAAGTTGAGGATATTTAAGACTTCTGCTAACTTATTAAAGATAGAAACTACACAAAAGTACTATGATCTCAGCGATGCTGATAGAAAAGAGAAATAGAAGCAATATTTTGACCTTTGTGCAATTTATGTCCTAAATGACCAGATGACCTTTCTATATTTCCGTCAGGGATCTTTCATTACAAACATAATTAGCTAATACATGTGTTGAATGATCGATAATCCTGATTTCCATCAAAACTTTTAAAATTTAGAATTGGATTAACACAAAACTATGTTTAGTTTATTTGAAGTCAAACTGATCAAGTAGCCACATTGACAGAAACAAAGACACTTAATTGATCTCGACTATCACGTTTTCCCATTAAGCATACAATACAACCAGAAACTGGTATATATATAATAAATAATGATGTTTGCAGCCATCACACCGACATTACACAGAGTCGATCTATAGTGATGAAAAAACTTCCCATTAGTTCCTTCCGAACATAAACACCCCGGCACACATGTACTTGGTCTTCAGAATTTACAGCTCAGCCGACCCAAATTTTACGCCATTAAAGTTTTGAAGAAGAGAAGAGACAATGTATTTACAAACCTTCTGCACCGTAAGGGGTTGTCCAAATTCCCGGCCACCCGCGATCCTGAAGCCCCATGGTACATCCGGGCGGGGTCTCTGAAGCCATATAATCTCCATGGTGGCCTGGTCAGACCCGTGGGGTGAGATTTCGGACACTAGAAAAGTAGAGACACACCGGTAAATGATCGAGAAAACTACGTCAAAAGTTTTGGAGATGAATAGCAGTTGCTAAAGTTAGATAAGTTTGTTGCCATGGTAACACGTGAGCTGGCCTATCAGCTCCTTACTGCGGTGCAGATGTAGACAGGACGGGAGAGTTGAACTCTATCATTTCTCTGTTATAAGTATGTACAGCAATGCTAAACACTATCACACCTGGTGCAAAAAACTTAAAGATAAGGCTTGGATTGGACTTTTTAAAGTAGGCATCAATTTCATCCCACTTGCAATTTAAGAGCACTTCAAAATACCTGTAATCAAAAAATTAAATTTCATTTAGGCTTTTAGTCGAACAATGGACAGCTGTTCAAAACGCATCTACTGGTCAATTTTTAGGAGGAAGCTGCTTAGATTTAACTCTGTGTTAGACTTACAGTCGTTTGTAAATGAGCATGTGCTACTAGGCTGTTCATTTTAATTTACTTGTCCGAGTCGCTATATATGTAATACCATTTCTCTTTTTTACCTCTCTTTTGCATCTGTATATCTACTGTAGTCCCTGACTCTTCACTTATAATATGAAAGGTCAAGTCGGAGGTCAAGAGAACTACAGATCATTTACTAATAGCCACGTTGACCCCGTTCCAGTCTCCTAACCATATCTGTAAAAGAGCTGTTCCGACCATAACACCACAGAAAACCATAATAGCACACAGTGTGTGAGTAGAGACAGGAAGTTATCACTTTACCGGTACAACCTTAAGGCCAATCCAAATCGAAATGTCATCAATCAAGATAATTTCATCTACAGTTGAAAATAGATTTTTTCATTGTTTCATTGTTAAGCCTTCAATACAAAAACAAGGACTGTTGCTGATTCTTTAAAAAGGCGGATTTGTGATCTGATAATTAATCTATACGCCATTCAAAACTAATAGTTTTCCCGTGTAAGATCACCTGTAACCGCAGGCAGCTCTCCAGTATATACCGAGCCGAGTCGGTTTAGTCAAATCGAGTACACCTGTCACAGGCAGCTAGTAACTGTGATGTTCGTGTGGTGCCGGAGAGTTGTAATTTTCTGATTGAATATTTGTGTAGCTTTAGTTCTATTTTAATTAAATAATCGTTGAAGTTTTCACATTATTTTGATTTTTTTAGTTCATGTATTTTTTGCAATCTACGAGGTTTTTGTATCATGACAACAAAATAAAGTTAGGAACTGAGTAAATGTCAGCCATGATATAAAACATGTATTTATAATGTTCATGTGTGAGCATAGAGTACTGCCAGAAAGGGGCTACTAATACTAGTATGCCTTAATGGGATAAATGTCATTATATACTGAAGCATAGCAATATGTATAACAGTTATACATGAACGTATGGACAGTAAACAAAATGAAAAACAAAAACACGACTGAAAAGGAGAAATTACAAATATATATAAAAAAAAAATGAAAAGCTCTGAGTAATTTATATATTCTTCATTCATAAAAAAGCATTGGATTTCCCTGTCTTTACCAAAAATTTACAGATATTTCAGGACAAAAAAACACAAAAGTGACTTTTTATAAGCCAAACAAGTATTTGTTATGATGACTTATGGACAAAAGGGGCGTCCGACCATCGTACAGGTGAAGTCTATATCTGTAGTTTGAATGCTGCACGTGCTTATTTTTATATTTAATTAGATAAATTGTGTGTTCTTAATATTCTTATCTCATTAGTTTAATATATATTGCATACACTCGCGGAATAACACACGACTGTTTCTCATTATTCGGTTTATCAAACTAATTAACTAAACATGATAGGTTAAACAAGTCTACAGCCCCAGTAAATAGATATAAGCGTTTTCTCCATACCTTTCTGCTCACATACTGTTTTGAGGAATGAAATGGCGTCTTAGCCGAATGCAAGCGCATTATTTCAAAACCCTACACAATATATTGAAATCGTAGTGATCACAACAGAAGAAAGTTTTATTGTTGTATATGAATGACTTTATAGAACATAAAAAAAGGAAAATAAGAACTTCACCCCTTAGATTGCGCGCGAAAAAAACAAGCAAACGAAAAACAAACAATAAACAAAAAAGAAAGAAAACTACAAACACATATTTCCAATTTGTAGGCTAATGTGAATACAAAAATTAACGTATTTTTGCTTTGCAAATAGTTAAAGTAGATGCCAATGGAACTACATAAACGATGCTCGGAATATAAAGGGAAACTGCGAAAGCTTACAATAGAACGACGTAACGACTTGTAAAGCCTCGTTATGGGACTGTTTTGAAGCCAAAACGGATACGAAACAAGATGGAAGCTAAAATGGATACAGTCTTACGAAGCATTCAACGAAGCGATTTGGAAGAGTGGTAAAATGATCAATATTGCAATGTTTGCAATGTCTTAAACAAAATTGATCCTAAAACGGATACAATATGTTGATGGTTTGCAAGGAAATGGTGCTGAGGTCAAAGCAGATGCGGCGTTGAGAAGTCTTTCAATAGAACGTCGTGGAGGCTGACAGTCTTTTTATGAAACAGATAGAGTCTTTCACAGAAACAGATGCAATCTTTCACAAAAATAGATATAGTCTTTCACAGAAACAAATACTGAAATGGATATAATCTTTCACGGAAGTAGATGCAATCTCTCCAAGAAATCTGTATACATAATATACATGTACATATATATATTAACATAATGTTAATATAATATATAGTCTATCACAGGTATAGATACAGTCTTAAATAGAAATAATATTAAATGTGGCTAAAATATACACGTGATTAACCCTGATTTATTTTCATAAAGACGTAGCGCAACAGAATGCCAGTGAAGTGTTTTTCGTTATAATATGCCTTATAATATGCTTCAATTATCTGGGGTTTTTCTTTAAACTTCATTTTAGTCTCAAAACGTGACAGGCGAAGATCCCCAGAAGGACTCCTCTATCAGTGATTCAACCGGCTAGTTTTTAAGTCACTCGCGTTGGACCAACACAAACGCAGGGTATGGTGCCTGGCAGTACCCTCTACCGTCTTTACGTCTGTCAGCGAGATACTTCCCCTCCTGGTGCCGAGAACGTGCAGCTCTGTGGTTCTGTGTTTAGGCGCACGTGATCACGCGAGATTAATGAAGTTTCAAGATGGGAATCTTCACCGGTAGGAGGCCTGGAAGGCCCTAGACAAACCAACCTGTGTTCATCATACACCTCGCCACCTCAGCACCGCTCAACGCTATGTCTAACTGTAGATTCTGGGAACACCACGCGTATATCTTAAGGTCTATATATATATATATACTGATTGCAAAAACTTATAACTGGTGAATCATAATAAATGCAATTTAAGGAAGCATAATGTGATGAAACTCGATTAAACGTGTTAGAAATATCGCAGGGGAAAGTGATATCACAGCGTTAAGTAGCATGTTGATAAACTTTACTGAGATCGAAAATATCTGAGAAGCTACATTACAGAAAAAAAACTTGCTATAGAAGATGAACAACTAAATGATGAGTTGTAATTGATGAAACCGAAATAATAACACTGGGTATAGTGTATTCCGTATGAATATCATACGATATACAAATGTACCACCATAGTGCCTTGTAGGCTTTAGTAATATTTATGATTTGTACACTGTAAAATTTGAACGAAAGCTATGATGTGTACCATGTGTATCTATTACTTATAAATACTCTTCAGGCTTTTTTTTTTATAAATAAGATTTGTACCCTGCCTACTTTTTCGATAACTATTATTTTTACCATGTAGATTTTTTTAATAACTGTTTTATCGTATAATAAAATTAAGCCGTTTTTGCCTTTGTAATAAGTGGTATATTTTTAACAACCGACGGAAAGTTATAAAATAGAATTCTATTTTTAGATAATTTTGAATGCACACGATGAAATGAACACCAAGGATGTATGTGAAACACACAAAAACCTCTTTGATTGACATATATCCGTTTTACGGAATTTCAAAAACTACAACCCCAAGCACTCACATGACAAGATCCAGCGTGTCTAGACACAGCTTTAAAAGTTATTTATAATTTGGAATGTTAAAAATAACTTTTAGATTTGTGCTTCAAACTGGCTGTTTTTGTCTGTGTTATATGTGTAGAATGTGTCGTATTAAAGGTGCTAGGCGAGATCGTTGAGCCCATTATACAGATTAGTTTGGAATTTAGATACAATATTATTTTTAATGATATACTTGTATCAGGATATTAAACAAGATACTATGCAGAAACACCAATAATCTATACAAAAGTACATTGAAATATTTTACAAAATTGACTATACAAAAATTATATTTATTTACATTTTTCCAAAAGAAATTACGTTCAAAGGGCTATGAACGCAATTTGATCAGTGTAATTTCAAAGCTTCTACTCCCGCCTTAAAAGACGACAGCCGTTAAAAGAAACAGTTAGGTGATGTTAGGCTGTTCCAGGAATCTGGTTTGAACTGACACAATTCAATATCGAAAATATTATGGAAACGTAAAGCTATCTGTTTAAGTGGCAAATAAAAGAAAGCTTTCTGGATACACTGAGCGGGGCAGTTCTAAATCGAGATGAGGGGGCTCATAGACTCTGCACATCTATGACCAGGTATAAAACAAAGCGTAGCCGAATTGACTTGTCAGTTTGTTTCGTCATTCATACCTTTACATGTATAACAATGATACGATTATAGCGTAGCCGAATCGACGTCTATTCTCTAATGTCAACTCTTACATAAGCTTCCATGGTTATTTACCTGATGAAGGTGACAGAGTACAAACCGTACTAGTTATCGGAACGTCACACATGAGCACTTTACTGACGTCACACATGAGCACTTTACTGACGTCACACATGAGCACTTTACTGACGTCACACATGAGCACTTTACTGATAGTGCTTTATGAACCTTCCTACAATACATACCAACCAGAATAAAGTGTGTAGAAATATCCTATATTATAAAATAATCGACCAAAAATATAACTTAAAAACTAGATAGTTATTTCTATATTACAACCGTAAAATGTGAACGGCTAGGGTTATGTCGACCATTCCCATTTGGAATGTTTTGTGCCGAAATAGAAATAGAATTGTTTGATGACATCATTTTGACCAGTGAGGTCATCAGGCTATAAAACATCCCCCAAATGTGATGGTCAAATGAAATAGTTCGAGAGAACATCCATCAGATTTTCCCTTGGACTAGGAAATCGACAGCCTGATAGAATTTAGACATTTCAGTATCAAATAATGGTGGCTTAAAGATTGGTCTATTGTAGACAACATTTTTGAATAAGTTCCTGGTTTCTTGAACCAAGTTAAGTCTGGTTTTGAATGCACATTTAATAACTTGAGCACAGAAATGGTGAGCATGCTAGAGGCAGCCACAAACATGTACATACCAACTACCAGAGTACTAAACGTACAAATAACAGCAATGACTTTAGGAGAAATATTGCTCGGAAAGTCGGAAGATCTTTGCTCACTTTAGCATTGTATGTAAGATAACGGGTATAGCTGGAGACGGGTATAGCTCCAGACATACACAGTTTGTTGTTCACCTTTCTGCCTCTAGGTCATGGTGTCACCACACATAATACCGCTGTTAGTGTAATAATGTGGCTATTATCTCGAAAGAAAATCTGTATAAATCAAAATTGAGAAAGTGGTTGTGAGGCAGCCAGACAAGACATTCCACACCTGGTAGAGATAATGATAGGTTATCAGCCATTCAGAATAACTGACACTACAGGTACGATAGTTCAAAAAGGCAACAATTCATGAGATTTCTGTCCTATATAGAATGACTGATGGCCTGGTATTATAGTAATATAGGTAGCATTATGTACCCTACCCTAAAAGTAATACATTCATTAACGTTGATCTATCCATTTTAACGTGTTTCCCGAATCGTTTGATGTTTGTCGAGAAAAGTGTGAAAATACCTACGTTACAGGAATTATAATAGGGGGCTGATGAAGAGTATTCAATCCGATGTTTAGTTTATCATGGACGTGTGTCCCTTATCACAGAACTTACCTGTATTTCACACCTGCACCAGCTGTTACCTGCCCGTCTGTCAGCTGGCACTCTGTGTATTGATGTATACCTACAACATACGAAATTACACGCGTCTTTTTACGGCAAATATCACCAAACCGATAATTTTGGCTGTATCTCAACTATATTTATCAAACAAAAGGCTGAGCTTGTCAATTAAAAACGAACAAGGTTTTATTAGTTTATTCAGAAGAAAGAAATCGTCCCAAGAATTTGCTTTTATATTTGATATTAAAACCTTGTAATTAATCGTGATTTTTATCAAATTTACCGTAAGGCTATCTGTGAAATAGCATTTTCCAAATTCCGCATACATTTAGCGTTTTCACGATATATTATACATGTAGATATATATATAGCTACACACATGCATGCACACCAGCGGTATCAGTACGGGGCGCTAATAACAGGACCTCGATAAGTCACTGCTAGATTTAAGTAGATTTTAATCGTCGATGCAGCGAAACTCGAGAAGTAACTTTATCTACAGATTCAGGAACCAATGGAAAAGCTAACCGTAGCACTGACCAGAGACATATAAAACCCTCTGTAGTACGTCTCTGCACTGACCATGTACTCTCTATCATACTACGACGCTCCCGGCAGCAACATTATTAGTGTGATCACGGAATTAGATTATCTAAGTCCGTGGTGTGATACAAAAACAATATCAACTTAATAGTAAATACTGGTAAACATATCTTATGACAACTTAAAGATCGTGTACCTCGACTCAGCGAGTGTTAGTCTGGTAGATATTTATGCACGTGGTATATCGTCGTCTGGTACTGGCCAAAACAAAAACTGAAGTGTGAAGATGGGCAAGGTCATCACAATGTTTGCAAAAGTATCAAACAAAATATCCTTTTAAGCATTATTACTAATGAATCAACGCTTTTTCAAAACTAACATTAGGTTTAAGAATGTGAATCGAATTGTCTAGATCATTATCTTGTCTCAAAGATTTGACGTAATTTGTTAAAACACAATGTGTACAGTGTATTATTTGCATTGATGATATGGCACATATTTCGTTTGGAACTAATGTATAGATTTGTACAAAAATGTTGTTAAACCATTCAACAGTAAACCAACTGTATAAACCCATGTATATGTACAATGTCTGACACAAAAATAGTTGAAAAAAAGGAAAAGAAATTTCTGTAATGCTGTTTAGAGCATCGCAATTTTCGAAAGTGTCGAATGACGTCCTGTTACGTTGTGTTACATGACGTTGCCCTCACGCCTGTATTGTTACCATTAAGTAGATCCGGATCACCAACAGTGTGTAATATCACGGTCCGGAGTAGTTAACATTGTAACTATTACCTAAACAGACCCAAGGCACCAGATACCAATCTATGTCCACCTCCTATTACACCACTGTCTGGTCAGTCACATCTACGTCACGGGTGAGTGGTTCCATATCTCCTATACCACCAGAGCAGTGATAATGGCGAGGAATCGGACACACATCAATGGAAATAATGGCGAGTTAGCGGCTAGACCGTGACAAACGGTAGCGACAAATTGAACTTAATGTCTCAATCAAAGGAAATGACATTTAAGTTTATGATCTGTTAACTTTCCTTATGGTTATTTTACTCTTTTAAACTCCTATTAGTCCTCATGTTTACACACGCTCTTCTACATTCGTGGGGTACGAACAGGAGGATGCGTATCCCATCCCTATATAGTATTTAAAAAAGACAAGTAACGCAGTCAATTTCTAGATACATGTAGTATATGTAAACTTTCACATTGTCACATTGTTGTTAGCTTTCAGAATTTATACGATTAATGGGGAATAGTAAGACGTATAAAGCCGTCAGGTTGGTGACATTACTTTTCAGTGGGACAGCGCTATGATATTGCCGTGTGTCTGACCATTCCAATGTCGACTTATTACTTTGTACTACATCACATCTTATGACGTTGGTTCCTTGATGACGGCATGACTCAGCTTTACAATTGTCCTAAATGTTGACGAGGTTCTTTTTATGGCTTCATGTACATTTGTATGAAGTAAACCAGTAGTTAGTGAGTGTGGCTCTGTATGTCAACGTGCAGTGACACAACTGAAAAAAATCAAGAGCTCTTCAAAAATCTCAGTATTGATCAGAGCGTCATCATTGGTTGATTGACAATTAGAGAACGCTTTGTCCCATATCTGACATGTTTTTTACAACGAGTCGGTGACAATGATGGTTCCGATGGGACCAGATGATCGAGGACTGATGTTTATAGTACTTATAAGACGTACAGGTATTGACACACTGACGGGGGGACTCTAATCGGGAATGATGGTCAGCTGAAACCATAGGCGGCAAGGACGAGGGAGTTACAGAAGTCGTAATATCGCCAACGTTATAAGTATGATAGACGATCTCTGCTGCATTGCTCTGGTCATCAAAGAGGTCAACTCGGTGCCACTTCAGACACGTGTACTAGAGTACCAAAATAATCCAAGATTAGGAGAAATGTACTGGAAAGCGTACAAAACATCATCACGAATATTGTATAAACTGATTGAGTGACTGTCTCTTTGGTAACGTGGCGAACACGAGAACAGATAGCAAGAGGACATCCATACATGTATCTATAGATGTTTCACTTCTAACTTCAGTTCTGCATTTTTGTCAAAATATAGTGCTGAAAAAATAATACTTACCTTTTTCGTTAGCTGGCGTAGCCTATATTAGAACATGGTCATACCGTCTGGAAGCAGTAGTCGTCATTTCTATAGTCACATGTATATATATGACAATCCGACATGTGTCTGCACTTAAACGAATATACCACACAGATTATATATCTATATATATATACGACGTTATCAGCCGTCGCATGTATATATCTACCTGTATCAACGATTGTCGTGGACCCTCGTTGTTAGACCAGGCCTTAGTAACACTTCCGGACGAAATTACTAAGTTTTTACATGCAGAAATAGTTCAACATTATAGCTATTGTTTCGCTCTGACCCTCGTGTACCCGTTTCACTACAGCCTTTGTGAAACCGATACCCGCCATCTCAAGTTCTAAATCTTTTAACGACCGCACAATGCTTATTTTGTGAGATTATTGTAGGTTATGTTATAAAGGGTCAAGAAATGAATCTGTTATTTATTTAGTAAACTGTACTTATAAAGCTCCTTATCAGTACAGATCGACAAAGTCATCCATCTTAATAACAGAACCATGGGGTTGGTCAGTCAAGACTTGTCAGGCTGAAAGTAAGCACCGAAAACCCCCACAAGGTATCTAAAGTTAAGGGATCATTGTCATTAGATCTGTAAGTGGAGAGATGCACACGAAAGCACAGCTGTTACGACACTATTTCTCGCCCCGGTGAGAAACCGTGTTAAAATTGTTGCTTTCGCAACGCGATTTCTAACACCCCCTGGATTCCCTCTCCAAGATGGGAAATCGTGCAAAACGTATTGGCATGGCTGACACGGTTTATCACCCAGCACTATTTCTCATTCCAGTTTCTTTTCCTACTCTATTCGCCTTCTGGGGTTATATAGACAACTCAAATCCTCTCTTTCTAAATGTCTTTACTATCAAAAGATACTAAAGTATGGTAATCATATCACAATTGTCCAAAATCGAATTCAATGTATTTACAACCCAGTGGTCAATATGCCAACTCTTAATAGCATTTCTCACCCGGACGAGAAATCGTGGTGTAACACATGTCCATGTCAAGACTCCAATGTAGACGTACGACGATCCCAATTTAAAAACATAAATAGGTATTTACCTGGTGAGTTGCGATAATCTCGTAATCCTCTTCCAAATTCTTGTAAATGTTCAAATAAGTAACTATCCGAGGAAAATATTCCTTCAGGTAGCATTTAATGTCATGAACATTTCGTAAGTAGATATGATTAACTTGATATTCATGAAACACACGTTTCCGTCCTATAATGATCGGCAAACCTTGTCACAATAGTCTATACTAATGCTAGTGTGCAAAGTCGACAAAGTTCAATGTAGCGGTTCATACACTCTCATTTTTACAATTGAACACAATCAACATTATTTAACTTTAGTGGAGCATGTAGAAATGTTTACCTGTGAGAGTACATGTGGTATACTACCCTATATATAAACGTACGCCCCGGAGGTAACAAGTGTAAGCGACACCTTCCGGACAGGTAATCCTTACACAGGTACATTATATATGTCTGTGTAACATCATAATTCTACAATATTATACTTCGTCATCCTGAAACTCCTTAAAGAAAACACTTTTAATGAAAGAAAGTGTAAAGATATAAACCGACGTGTATAATCGTGAAGTTTTATCGCTTTCAGTTTTAGACTACATGTACTTCTGAGAAAGTTTTGGGGGAAAATCAACATTCCTCATGTGAATGTTCACACAATGCAAAAATGTACCAACAACTGAAACCAATGTTCCAGTAACTTTAACACCCGTTGTTGTAAAACAACACGTGAGGATAATACCTGGCAGACGAAACACCCATCATGGTGTTTTATGTTTAGTTTTGATTGTCTATGTACCACATTCAATAATGCTCGACGAACGCTTCTTTAGATTGTCCTTAGATTGCCTGTTGTCTATGTATAATAACTTCTGGGTTTGAACTGATATGTCGAGCGCTCGAGATGGTTAATGTAGATGTATTAACTTTCACGTTAAAAAAGGAAGTGGGGAAAACTCTTAACTAAACATTACAATATTGGGTAAAAAATGCATTATATGAATGCTAATATGTAAGTTCATATTGAGTGAATATATTTGAAACCCATTAGTCCGATTAATTTGGTTTTCTATAAAAGAAATCTGTCAGTATCGCGAAATATCGAATGGTTTCGATACCATAAAAACAAACAGGGATACCGTACTAGGGTAAAAAACAACAATTTATCTGTGTACATCCTCTTTCATGTTGTCGCTAAAAGTGAAAAAGAAGTTTCTGAACAGTTACACCAAATTGATTACAATATCTAAATTTCCACCTATCTTCAATTATTTGAATATATGTTAATTTGGCGTTACATAGATATTATAAACAATTAATTGAAGATAGGTTCAATTCAATTGAAGATAGGTTCAATTCAATTGGAGATAGATACAAGTATTTGTACCCATATTTAATTATTTAAAGATAGGTACAATTGAATTGAACATATCTTCAATTAATTGTACCTATCTTCAATTAATTGTACATATCTTTAATTATTTGAAGATAGGTACAATTAATTGAATATATGTTAATTTGGCGTTCCATACAGCAGGGGAATAATGTACTTATTTTCTTACTATATGCACATCAATATATATGTGCATTTTCCAAGTTTGCAATGCGTGGGACCTTTATTTTGTTTTCTTTCTTTCTTGTTATGTAAATGTTCCCCTTTTTTCGTCGCCACAAGACCATCACCGCATCTATAAGAACTCTTTTACTAACTCATTGTTTTTGTTAAGTTGATCTTTATCTTCGTTAAAATTGAAATCATATTTCCATATATTCGCATTTAAATTTCCCACAATATTTACACAGAATTACTCCCCTTACAAGAGCTCTGTTTGAATGGTTAATAAAACGCTTGACAGTATCTTCATTCAAACTAAGATGTCAACAGACCCGGATTATTACGCACCTGCGCAGTGCTGTGCATACCAACACTGATGCGAAAAGTTTGACGGCGTAAACGAGAAACACATCTTCGGCATCAAAATGGTATTTGTTATTTGTAAACAGGAAATGTATCTAACCACTCTGGGATAAAGCAAGCAATCTGTTTTTATGTAACGTAATTTGACTGTAGTATCTTGCTTGATGAAAGAGTTTTCATTCCAATATAACAGGAGAGTGTAAGGAATTTGGAGGGGGGATGTTTGTCGGAATGTTTACTGTTTTATCACTGGTAATAACAAGCAAAACATTCAGAATCGTCATTTAAAATGCTTCTTTTGTGTGTGCAAATTGTTAACCATTAATCAATAAACAAAGACATACCTCGAGCCAATCACAAAGCTGAGTAAAGTTGTCTGACCGTTCGACTGTAGTAAACAAAATAAGGTGTTGATTCACAGGGATAGATTTTTTCTCCGAAACGTAAGTCCAGAAATACATTATTTCTATGGACATTTTCTTATATTAAACCAGGATTCTAGCTGTGTATATAACATTAAAAGGATAGTGTGGATATTGGGAGAAAATATCGATACAACATGTCATGAAACTGGTCTCACATTATTATATGATCATAAAATGGAAATAGAATCAAGATTCCCCATGCATGTAGTTCAGTTAGTTGATCGGTTGAATTTACAGTATCCTGTTAATCATCTATTCATAATAATTTTATGAAACCATTTCCTGTGAAAATGTTTTATCAAATTTATGTTGGTGGAGTTTCGAGTAGTGAGCACACAAAAATCCACAATAAATAACTTTAGAAGTTTTAAGCATTTTATTTCATTGCCCTTATTCAAGGGCTCTAATTAAAACAAAATAAGAATTTGTTGTGCATGCCACTCAACCACCCTTAATGTTATACATGTATTAAGACTCATTCATGGTATGTGCTTTCAGATGCTCTCAAGGCAAAAGCCGGCCATTGGGCCTGGCTCAACTACACCTGCAAAAGAAAACAAGAAGAAGAAGAAGTTACCAAAACTAGAAGATTTTCTGAGCTCAAGAGATTATACCGGGGCCATTACTCTATCAGAGGTAACACCTATACACTGTATTGGATTATATATAAATAATGTGTAAAAAAATTGCATGTTCCTCGAGCATTAAATGATAATTTATTTGTCTCTATTTCTTGCTGTTTTCCTGATCATTTCCAAATTAATACAAAATACATTTGATAATGGTAATACATCAATATTTTAAATAGTGATCTGTTTTGATACATCCTTTGTAAATTGAATTTGAAGAAGAAAAGAGCAATATTATCTTCATTTTATTTTATGTGTATTCTTAACTGCCTGTTGACGTAATGATGTCATATAGGACCAACCAGTAGCAAAACTATATGTAGTGTTAATTAATTAATATTATTTAGTACTATTACTTAATTTGATGTCTACTTTTGTTTGTTTTGTTTTACAGTTCAACAGAATAAGTGGAAAAGGAAATGAAGAAACAGACCTGTGGATAGCCTATTGTGCATTTCACTTGGGTGATTACAAACGTGCCATGGAGGTAGGTACTCATCATGAATTGCATTTAAGATATATTTTTCATGTAAACTTCAATTTGTTTGTACATGTACATGGTTAAACTTCACTATGATAATTAATGCTATCTGTATCCTTTAGATCCCTCCTACGTAGGATTACCACTTTGAGTAAGTGCATTTAGACAGGGTCATAATCCAGGCCCTATAACCATAAACACGTGCATATGAATCTCAATCAAGTTTACTCCTAAGGTATACTTGTTTAATCCTGATATGTTTTTAACAATTTTAACTTTATCTTGTAGGAATATGAGAGAATGACAAAGCATGATGGTTGCCATCCAGATGTATGGATCAATCTGGCCTGTTGTTATTTTTTCCTTGGGATGTATTCAGAATCAGATAAGGCTGCCCAAAGAGGTAAGACTACTTTTGATTCTTAGGGTACAACTGCTTTCAATTTCATGCTATTTTATCTAAAGAATGATCAACTATCAAGCTAACAAATTATATGCGTTATAAAGATGATATTCTTACGAGCAGTTTAGACCTCGGCGATTTTATGCACCACAAGCTGACATTGGTACTAATGTTTTCATGCTGTACATCCTATACAATGTACATCAAGTTTTTGTCACCTCACATCTATAAACTGCATCTATTATAACATCATAACTTGACATCCCAATTATATTATTTGAGCATTGAATGAAGTAAGTGACATGTTTTAAGATACCACCTGGTAGATGTGACCTTTTAATCATCCTGCTACTGTACATGTATAGCGGCAATATTTCACTGAGCACGTTGTACATTATGTGAAAAAGATCAGAAGTGTATCAATACATAAAAACTTTGATAGATTGGAAGAAGTCACCTCCCAAAACAAATGCAATGATGACCAGTTTAGGAATTCAATTAGTAGTGTAAAACACTGTCAAACTTTTGAATAGTTTTATAATAAGAAGACTTTTATGCTATACTTACATGTCTAGTCTGTATTTATGTCTCTTAATAGAGGATAATTTGGCCAGTGGACTAGTTAAAATATTGCATTGCACCTTGGTAACACAACATAAGTTAGTAATCTTTAACAATTGTGATTTGTATTTAAATCCAGCAATATGTTGCTGGAACATTAAAGTTAAAGTATCAAGTAGATACAAGGTATTTTGAAAGGACAGGAGACTTTTGTGTAACTTTAAAGATCTAAATAAGGACGGGAGACTATTGTGTTACTACAAAGCTCTAAATAAGGACAGGAGACTATTGTGTTACTACAAAGCTCTAAATAAGGACAGGAGACTTTTGTGTTACTGCAAAGCTCAAAATAAGGACAGGAGACTTTTTTGTTACTACAATGCTCAAAATAAGGACAGGTGACTTGTGTGTTACTACATATAGCTCCAGATTAAAAGGACGAGAGACTTGTGTGTTACTACATAGTTCCAGATTAAAAGGACAAGAGACTTGTGTGTTACTACATAGTTCC
>JAUMHH010152248.1:31933-61541 GCA_032359455.1 Chlamys rubida | reverse complement strand
CTGGCGTGTACATCCTTTTCATTAGGAGTTGCCCTTGTACATACGTATGCATACTATTTCACAATAAAAGACAAACAATTAAATCATAATTCATATTTATGACAAAATAAATCATATTGTTTTAACCAAAAACCTACATTTTTACCATTTTTTCAGGAAATTTGTTAACACTCGCTCCGCTATCATAAAATATAAATACTCTACGCTATAAAATATAACCTGGAATAAAACCGCAAACTCAGAAAACTATTCTACGCCTCATTCGATCTGTTTGACAATGAAAATAATGTCCGATAAATTCTTGCTTTCTAAGCTCGGCAGTGCTTGAAATAGTTTAGTATTACATCTTCAGAAAAAAAAATTGCCTCGCTCCGCTCGGCAGGGAAAATATACCATTGTCACAATCTCAGAATTAATGAAGTTCTATGTTCTATATTTTTTGATGCCAGAAAGTAGTATCATGTACAACCTACACGAAAATTCTAATTGTTTAGTTCTAGATAAGTGCAAAATTCTGTCCTTTTCTAAGTTTAAAATTTTGGGCAACACCCAAAATTAATTTCTGGGTCCCCCCCTGGGAACGGCCAAGGGAGGTTAAAAGTAATACAGACTCCCTTTTAAGTGTATATACATATATATATAATACCTTCTGACATCCATATACATAAACCAACATCACATGATCACACTCCAAACAAATCATAGGAAAAAAATCATGACTGATACTTACAGTACCTCGTCGATTAGGTGATCATCTCAAGCAAACCAACTATGAAAATGTTCACAACACTCAATATTTAGTAATACACTGTATACCACCTACTGGTAGCATAATAAAGTCATTATCATGGGTGGTTAGTATGAGAATACTGAAGAAGAAGTTGAGAACGACTTACTTTCCATTTCGGACAAAAGTATCCACCCGAAGGTGATCCGCGTAAGATCGGGTGGCGCAGTGGATAGCACACTTGCCTTTCACCAAGGCGGCCGGGGTTCGATTCCCCGGTCGGACGTGCAAAGTAATGTGGTCACCTGCCCGATCACGTGGGTTTACTCCGGGTAACCCGGTTTCCTTCCACATTTAGACACCCCCTCCCCCCGCGCGCTAACATCCGAACTTGTTTTATAATTGTTGTAAAATAAATAAAGTAGAAAATAGTTTGTCTAACACAAATAATTGTTAAGTTATGAAAATAATACTGTTGGGACGACAACACCATTTTAAGTGCAAATATACATTATACAATGGAGAAGCCAATGAAGACAATTCTTTCTCAATAGTTTTAAGGTTCATGGTATTCCTCCGTGGAAATCCTCTCTTTGCTTACGTTTTTCCCAAACCGAGGATCTCGGTGGTTATTAAGCCTAGGAATCATTTGGAAGATATGGTATTTAGTTGGGTTTTTTTAATGGAAAATAGCTGGTAATATAAAATGAAAAACAGTTATCACACAATGTTTTCAGGGTTTTGCGGTGCGAGCGATGAGAAAATTGTTCTCATCACAAACCCTGATTACAAAGTGTGGTGATCTAAAAATATCAGCAGAGGCCGCTACAGACATGGAATTGAAAGAAATGTATGGGCAGACTTACAAATACACGTTAGTTAAGAGCACCAGTCCATTGGGTTTTAATTTCTCCTTAAACTGGTTTATATATACTTGCTTAGGTGATGTAAAATTTCATATTCATTGTCTCATTATCTATCTATTTTTTTTTCATTTCAGACACGTTATGTTCGCCCCCAGCCTGTATGATAGCTATTCCGACAACAGTTTTCCTGGAGTTGTAGATACCATGCATGATATTCAGATAAATAACAGAACAGATAAATGGAGTTTACTGAAACAACAGGTTTCAGTTGCCACCTACACAATCCAATCAGCAGCTAACACACTGGAAGATATAGGGCTATGAAATTGCACACCTTTTTACTTGTGCATGTAAATATAGAAAGGATCAAATTTTGTTTTATCCCCCGCTTTCACCGAAACGGGGATACTAATTTGGGTTTGACCGTCTGTCTGTCTATCTGTCTGTCACGCTTCGTTTCCGTGCAATAACTGCAACAAATGTTAACCGATTTTCTTCAAACTTGGTAACAGGGTTAAATGCCTTAAGGGCTCGACCAAGTTCGATGACCACTTTCAGCGGAATTTATTTGGCGGAGTAATGGCCCCTTGAATATGTTTACCTACAATATGTCCTGCAAGCGGGGTATATACATTCCACGAATTTGTTTGTTATCCATGGATTTTAATTATGTTCTTAAAATGTAACTACAATGATATGTATAAAATGACAATGTGTATTGTTTATATAGATAAAGTATACGACAAGCGATGATTGGTTATGATGTAGGTAGAAAAAAGTTGATTCTTAAATACAATGAACAAGCTTCAGCAAGTATATCATTTTTGATACATGAAGATTTTTGGAATATATCAATAAGATTTTCGAGAGCATATCGTATACAAATATGTGTGTTTATGTTATATAAGAAATATATTGGGCGGTTAAGAAGACATCAGCATATTTATGAGATTTGAGGAGTATATTATATAAAACATGACATATAATAATTTAAAATATATCCATATCTTGTACGAGATTTATTAAAGAATATATTTCATTTACGAATTCATTTTCGAGAATCTGAATATATCAGTACAATGTAGGAGATTTGGCAATTA
Source organism: Chlamys rubida (assembly GCA_032359455.1). Classification (NCBI taxonomy): domain Eukaryota; kingdom Metazoa; phylum Mollusca; class Bivalvia; order Pectinida; family Pectinidae; genus Chlamys; species Chlamys rubida. Next base: position 58,848 of record JAUMHH010152248.1, on the reverse strand, counting down.
TATTACATTCAAGAAAATTTTCTTCGCGATTTGAAATAGATTAATATAATGTTTGAGATTTATGTTGAGTAATAAACTTTCGACATTTGAAATATAATATAACAAAGCAACATCAATTGATAGTATTCGTGTCTCCTTAAAGCATAACGCCGTAAAACTTAAATTTTAAAGCATTTCAATGTCATTCCATACTGTGTTTGCTTATAAAGAGTTGGCTGAGAAAACCTATTATATTTGGAATTAAAACTGATACCAGATCTATGAATTGATTGCATTTTACGAGTTCAGTATCCGAAATTACTAATTACTAATTTGGACAAGAAATACAGGATATACAGATTAAAAAAAATAATCATCCGTATCACTACGCGCGATATACTACATACGAACAAATTTTGGTGATATTCTAATTCGACCGCTAATTTAATTGAAATTTCTGCATATATCATGAGTGTACCAATTCATCAATACGTTAATATGATAAAATTTGATAATACGCTAAAATACTGATGATTTAATACCCTCTAAGTAAATATTATTAATGATTTCATGGAATTTATTATCGTGTTTTCAATACTAATTATTTTAGTATAATCAAGGAAATAGGATTAATAGAGTGTAATAATTTAACTGCTTTTAAACAAACGGAACACTGGCCTTATATAGTTGAAACATTATAAATAACATTTTAATGATTTCTAATTTGATATCGGATATATTTCGCTCTTTCGGCAGATTTCACTGATTGTCAATTATTCGTGCTGGTCTATTGTGAAAATGTAGACAAAATATGTGATCCTCGATATTTGATAACCAACGAAAATATATTAATTCTCTATGTATATAGATATATCTTTATATATGTTAGTTAATTAACCAGTCATCCAATGTAAATTGTGATTGCATAAATTCATGTCGTCATGCCATAATCATATCCTCTATAGAAGAATCGATGATCACTGTGACATTGTTTCTAACGTTTACTGCTAAACGATGCGAATGTTAAGTTTTATTTTAAATGCAAAAACCTAACTTGTTGTCACTGTAGTACAATCATAGATATAGTTCGTGCCATATTCATTAAAATGACGGCATGAGGAATATTGTCATTTAATTTACATTACATTGACACATGACTGTGATAGACTGATACTATCTGTTTGTGTTATGTTTGATATATACCGTAATCAATCGAGTACAGGTAAGCGTTTTAAACCTAAAAGAGTAACAGTTTAGTCTGTTCCCTTCAATGAAGTTTGGTACATGATATCGAATGCATCTTTGTAAATATTTTAAGATTTTGATTTTATAATAATTTATATTTATGTATATAATTCAGGTCCAAAATACGTTGATTGAATTTTGATATTGTTAATGCCAGGTTTCCCTATGATTCAATTTCTAGTTCATTGTACATTTGTATTTAAGCATAATAAGAATCATATTTTATCGTCGTGTCTGCGCAAAATGTTGTTATAATTGTAAGGGGAGCGTATTCTAATTTGCTTAAACATGTCCTTTAGGTATCATACCAGGAAAGATATTTTCCTACACTTCAATAGTTGATTGAAGATCAATATTCCTACATATCCAAGGAGTTACCTATGCCAGTTCACAAAGTTTCTCTCGATATTTTTTATTGTGTTTTGCGTAAAACTATGCCGTTTTGTTCATGAGTGGTTATACTCTTGAGGTCAGCTTCGCAGTGAATTTACATCGAAAGAAAATGCGCTATTTACACAAAAATTTAAAGGCGAACCGGGACAAAAATGTGGAACTCTTCATTGCCTCAGATATAAAGATTATACATTGGTCTTCATAATAGTCTAGCTTTTAGATTTACTAGATGTTTTTTTTTACTAATCAATGATCTCAACAATTAAATGCCCTTGTCATCCAAATCTTATTATCATTTTATTTTGTAAGTGTGATATCTCAAGTATGTGCGATTTCGATTAAAATTCATTGTAGAGAAAACCAAACGCCTCCCATATTTGTTTTTTATATCGTAGAAATTGCTATTTTAATAATATTTCAACATCAGATTGAACTACATGCATGTGGATGTTAAGTTCATTGCAATGCGAATTCCTTTATTTCATACTCTTTATCGTTATAAATATTTGCATATATTTATGTTATTTGCTCTGTCATTCCAAAGGAAAAATTGATTTTTGCATAGGTATGAATGCACTGTTTCACCGTTTTAACTTAAACTATTCCCCAGTATCCAAGAGTGATTGATACTATGATTGATACTGGAATATAATTCATGATGTGATGTACATATCTTTGTATTCTAAAGACGTCTTTGAATATCATATTAATTATTTATCATGCAAGTCTCAAATATTGAGAAACTGTTTACATTGCTGTATCATTGTCTGAATGAAATACAAGTTCATCATGTTAAAGTAAAAGCAAAATACACTTTTATTTTTTATTTTTATTTTTCCTGCTTTAAGGTTTTAGACTTTGATACTTTATTTCAACTTCGATACATTTTGATAAATGCCTGTATACGAACGAGTAAGTTTGTTAAAGTTGTATTGGTCAAATTCTGTGGTGTATTTACATATCCTTTTAAGGTTCAAACATCCCCCTGAAAGAGCTTATAGTCACCCTAAATTCCTTCCCCTGGTGAGTTATATTGAAAGATCCTTATCAAAAGTTGGAACTGAGATATGTCATTAAAACAAATGGAACTTGTACATTATATTTTTAAAATATTCCATAGCGAGGAACGTAGTCAATAATAAGGCATTTAGACTGATGATTTGATAAAAAATAGTTCACCGAACATGTCAGTCTCTTTTGCAACCAAACTAAATGCTACGAAATGACATACTTTCTTAAAAATCATTTGTATACATTATCTAGTTCATGCGGAGCTTTATTTCTCTTTTTCTAGCTTTGGAGAGGCACGCTGGAACTTTCAATGACTAATGTACAAGTGAAATATCTTTAAACTACATATATACTTTCCGGTCTTCAATAGGGGTATTTGAATATAACCCATCAGGTGGTTAAAATTAAGGGTGACCATGGCCCTCCAGGAGGCTTGTTGAACCGTAAACATGCTTTCTCTTTGCTTTGTATAGATGTATGAACGCCAATACAATCTCATGAAAAAGGCAGTCGCCGTATTCACAAGGTGAAGACGTATTATGTTATTATTATAACGTCAGAAATTGTCTGATTCGTAGAAATTACGAATTCACCAAAAAGGGTGTATTAAGAACGTAAACCATGATGTGTATGTCTTTGGAATGACTGGCTAGATAATGCAATATTTAATTTGATATAAAGTTTAACCTGACCATGTGACCACTTACATCAAGATCTTCTGTTTAGAGACCACTTTTTGGGCTTACTGGGGAGGCCGCACGTGATACATATTTGACTGTAAAAGGTATAGGAGGTATGCATAACGTATTGACAAACATAGAAGAAGATTTGTATTTTGTATCGGAGATAGTATGTAACATAAATACATACATGAACGAGAAACGGGTATTTTCATGTTTAATTGTTAGGCCATGTGCGCATATGCGATATTTTTACCTGTATATAGGACTATCTTGGCCCGTATCAAATCAATATAAATACGCTTCACAGCCACCCTGTACGAGTTAAATCCGTTGTACAAACGGCACAAATAATTCCATATCTCACGTGCAGTATCACCTGCTCTCAAACCTGTTTTTGATTGATGAAGTTTCATAAGATTCACACAGTTTTTAATATACACACTATCATAGACTTGAAATAAACCAGTACTCCTATAACCTCTGACATTCATATTATTTAAGGGTTTTATGCCTCGACCTCTCCTTCTTTTTCACCGTATGTCAGCAGTAGTTGTTTTAGACAAGATTTGGATTTTAACATTGTTTGTCTCACCGACGAGTCCTAGAAGGATAAAATAAATGTATCATGAAGTGTTATTCATTTTAGGAGTACTGTACCTATAACTAAATGTTAACGGTGCCCTACGTCAAGCTTGCTGTGACTTTTTTCTGTTTATGATAACTGGCATAACTAATAAGTATCTGCAATGTGAAGTATATATAGAAAAAAGTTTAGAATCGCTATTTTATATCCTATCCCATAATTATCAAACTTCGGCACATATCGGGCCTTTTGCACCTCAGGCTGTTTAGTATACTCTTTCCCCAACTTGGGGGGTAAGACAGAAACAAAATCCACCCAAAGGCTCAGATTCTTAAATATCTAGAGGCTTTGTCGAGGGCGAGCTTTTAGAAATCTTACCCTGAGGGTTGAATGCTTGTCTGTCTTAATCCTAAATTCGGGAATATTACTTTTTTCCTTCATCAAATACAAGTGAAAATTTCATGGAATGCAAACGTTGATTTCATAATTCCAGCAAATTGGAGTTATCTGCCTTGGTCTGCTATTGGTTGAAGTGACGTACTTGCATTGTTGACATGACGTCTAACGGCTGTTATGACAGGAGAATCCACAGTCCCTACCCTAGGGTAAGACAGAAATATTTCCCCTGACTGGAAGTGTGGATATCTAATCTAATGAGGGAGAACCTTTCACCCTCTTGGGGGGTTAGGCAGGGGAAACTGAAACAGAAGGGAAATAGTCTTAATATGAGTTGTTTAACACGAGGCTCGCCGAGTGTTTGGCAATGAATGTTATTTGTCTTCCTCTGCTGACCCTATCATAAACATAATGCAATGTTCACGTCACTGGCTCCAATGCATTGATGACGTGACGTTGGTGTATTGTTGACGTCGTACAATTGGTTGAATGGGGAACCCCCCATTTCAACCCTGGGGTTAGGCAATGATATCTCGCGTCAGGACAATTGTGGATACGCCTGTCTAGGATAAGAGAAATGAGAGTGTCTGGTTGAAAATGAATATAAGATGTTAAGAGAGATAGGACTTATATATATGAGATGTGTTTGACCTATGTGCGATAAGTGTTACGTGAGAATTTTTTCTTTGATAATGAAATCCAGTGCAAACGATGATTAAAAGGTATTCCAAGTACACAGTTGTTGTGTTTTAATTGAGATTTTTATTCCGCATATAATAATTAAATACTTAACCAAACATTACTATTTGCACGATAGTGCATCATAGAGTTACTTGTCCTCGAGTAAGAGCATGTGTTTACCCCACAAGGATGACGTTTAAATATTACCGTTTCATGGAGAAAAGGTTTTTCTGTTGACAGATACTGAAGTTAATAAATCAGAACAATTCCCACTTATTCTACATGTCCAATATTATCAACGTATACATACCAAAAAGCAAAAGAAAGTATTAATTTTGATTTTTTTAAGATTTCTTGGAAATAAGATGAGCATTAGAACTGTATGCTTTATCAGTTACATATAAACTATATTATCGTAAAAATAAAATTTAATTAGCAATAACACAAACACGACCAGTTGTCATTTTTCTTTTTACAAGTTATTTTACTTGTTAATTCACCCCTGTAAAGGCTTTAATCAACTGCTACTGACGTAAACACTTGCTGTAAGTGCAGGAAACGATACTGATACCGAATAATGAAGTCACTGAATGCTCATCAGTGACATTTTTCCATTTTTGGTGATATTCTAAAAATCAATCATATTTATTTTTCGATTTTAATCGTTTAAAATATTTTTAATGTCTTAGTGCAAATATACGTAATACATATTTTGAGGCGCCCTAAACAGTTTCAACATCAGCGTCATCGATGATATCCTCCATGTAAATCTATGTCAAATCTAAGTAATAGCAGGTCGTCATGCTGAGAACGCAGGTAATGACAACAAAACCACAAAGCACTCTTATAAACAAAGACATAGACCATCAAATGACCTCGACCACCCACGTGTATTTATTGAATGAATATGCGCCAATGAAGCTCCTCGCTGGTTAACGCGAAAATGTATCTTTCTCCAAAAAATGTTTTTTGCAGTAGTTGTCAGTCTGTATTAGAACAATAAACAATGAATTCTCATGAACCGAGTCACCACCTATCACGTTGTCGAATTGGAATGATAAGGGATAAATTGTCTTTTTTCTATATAAAAATATTTCAGAAATTTAGCGTTCTTACAATCCAGTTACATTTTCCAGTACCAAAGAATATCGATGCTCTATTGTACACAACAGCCATGCCGAGGGCGAACTACCTTCTAATATCACATATATTGATCTTCTAACATTAATGCTATGGAAATTAGAATACGGTGATATTCATTATTCTGGCTGTTATTATGTCACAAAACACGAGTTATATTATACAATGTTTTACATGTACATGTATAATGACATTAGAAAAAAGTAAAATATTAGTAATTATTTAATGTTTTATTTAGTCGTAAAAAAACAATTAAACTTTAATTAGGGATAATCGTACCACTGCCACACACTGTAACTACACAACGGAATTGTGTTCCCGGCATAACTATAGCTTTGATAAATCAGTTCTGAAAAGAAAATGGAACATTTGCCGAACTTTTATAAAGAAATAGTAAAGGTGAAATACATTACAAAAAATCAGCAACAGTGTTCTGAGTGAAAAATTTCAGCGGGGCTAGATTGAGATTCGAACACTGAACTTGTTATACTAACCCTCTAACCGAGTGAGCTTATCAGTTAACGCAAGGGTTCTTGCCCAACAATGCTAGTTATTTAAAAAACAAAATTATAGGGAGGTTTCTGTATATCATTAAATCCACAGTGCAATGGTACAGGGACCCTTAATAAATACCATATTACAAATCTCGAGGAGGTACCAAACCTATATTGATCGGAAAACGTGTTAATATCAACAACTACAGGATTAATAGCACCGTTTATATTAGACAATCTGAGATTACATAATAAATGTGAATTACGCGTATCCCCAACACAGAACATTCAATTTACATTCGATCGTATATCTTGGTCTAGATTGCATGTAAAAGATGAATTCCAGGTTCATTTGCCAACTTAACATTTTCCGATATTGGTCTCTGATGATGTTTCCAGAATAAAGGAAGCAATTCTAATGTCTTATTTAGAGGGACCTCTCTACCGTCTAACATTGACGGGTGTGTCGTGCTAAGCGCACATTGACAAATAGTTTAGGAGACAATCTTGCCATGTAATATGTAATAATTTGATGTGTAGGCCTGTTCGTGCTACTCCATGGACGGTATAAAATTCGCGAAATTAGTTTATTTTCAGGTCCAATATCGATTATATCAGTCGACTGCGGCTAAGTGTCAACAAACATGATATGTATGCATTTTGCTAGCACGCGATGATTCTGCATATTTATCAGTGTTTTTTTGTTTAAATGAAACAGTCGAGCGAGAAGAGGATTTGATTTAATGAAAACACGTTCACAGAATGTATCAAATTGTTATAGCGTAGTTTTGAATGTGTTTGATGTTTCAAAACGATATGGAAAGATTTGCTTTGTACCTTTTGCAATATATGTTAAACTTACAATCAATATATTATATGATTTACTGGCGGGAACTCTTTCAAATTCTTCGCCACATTTAAACAAAACTGTATAGTTAAGTGCGTTATTGTTCCTTATGGTAAATAGTCTGACCAATTTTCTCCTGTATACAGGCATTGCAAAATATATGTCCCTGTTAAGCTTACGTTACTTCTTCCTTAATTATGCATCCGTACTTCGCCCGTCTACGATGTTTATAGGTCGGAGTTGATTAGGTATTCAAGGGCTTGCCCTAAATATCGCAATAGAATCATATGGTTTCGTTCTAACTGCCCCGGTTCCCACTTTGTGGATATGACATTATAAGGATTCGATCAAGATGTACACGACATGTGTCGTGTGTCAGATGTTTATATTCTTGTAAAGAACTGTCTTGCTTTATGCTTTTGCACATTGCTGAGGAAACGGAAGAAAGTATATGTTTTTCAAACTATCTGACGTTTTACTGCCTATACGAACTAAAACGAATAGCTATCAAAAGCGGTTTATACTATCAACATAATCGCTTATAAATTAGTATCCTATGTTGTTAGGCTTGTTTAACATATATGAGGAACTTAGAGCTAACATAAATATGACAATACATGTACATTCGATATTATTTTTTAAGTATTCACTATAAACGAGGTCATATGAAGAAACATGCACCTTTTGGTTTACACATGTTGATATTACATCGTAGACTCTTTTAGAAACGTCTAGATTAAAGATTTCATATATAATAATGAAATTTATATGAGACGTTTCACGGTGTGTGAGAGTTATCTCCCGTTTCAACATTAGTGTCATACTGCCAACGGTGATAAAATCAAAGCGCCTCTCTCGTTAGTTATAATGCTACTTAATAAACATTCACAACCATATGGCACCACTTTAAGAGTTATGTCATTGAAATTATATGCTAATAGCAGTTACTTCATAAATGTGTAAATATTTTCTAATAGATTCGTCTAGGCTATAAAGGTAGACACTGGTTAGTCTGTTGCACTGTCTATGAATATAAGCACCAATGCTGATGGGGGGGAAACGGCCTAAGCTTGCTCAGCACATGTTCGATTCCTTACTCAGCTTTCTCAATTAGTTGATATTGATCTTGCCTTAAAACCCTTCGCGAATTCAGTATATCATATAAATTATATAATCATTATTAGGACAGGTATGTAAGCTTGGTTAATGCACGACGGAGCAATCGTATGCAACTTAAAATATAACTAGGGTAAGATATGATGGGGCAGACTCACTGAAATATTACAGGATGATGTAGCCACCAAACCCAATCTGCTAGGTAAGCCATGGTGAAGCAATCATACTCTCGTACGTACTCCAATCTGCAAGGGTAAGCATTGATGTGACAATCGCACTCAAACACGTCTAATATAAGCAATGGTGTGGCTATCTAAATCAAACTATAATAGAGTATTAAACAATTCGGGGGCACTTTTCGGCGATACCGCGGAGGAAAGCACGTTTAAGCAACTTCTTGCAATTGGACAATACGGTTAGTGACTTTCAGGTATTCTTGTATAACGGCCAAATGTCGCCCAGTAAAAGTCTCACTGCGTCGGTGAAATCAATATTTCGGGTTTTTTTGTTTTTTTGTTTTTTGCTTTTGATAACTGTGTTAATTATATTGTTAACTGATGTTTTCTGTGGTGATACATTATTCCTCATAACGGAGGGCGAAAAATGCGAAAATTAAACTGCAGCGAACAATTCCCGGTAAACTGTAATACGAATAACTGATATAGCGTCCCAAATTAAGGAAACTATGGTAAGCCATCCATCACTAGCGTGCCTCACTTAGGCTAGATAGATGTACAATGTATGCATACCACGGCTAAGGTTATGCATTTTGTGTCATCCTCACGTATACATCATATGGAAATGTAGTATGTAGTAAAATTAAGACAACCACATTCAGGCTAGCTGTGATTAGGTATTTTGATGTGACATCTTACTCATCTTCTGTAGTATACAGCATTCGAAGCAGGATGTGATATTGGTCACTTGGTGCTGTTTGAGACATGAATTGTCAAAGTTTGATTTTGTTTTTTATAATGTTTAACGTCCTGTTAACAGCTAAGGTCATTTAAGGACATGTTTCCATGTGTGTAATGTATGCGTGTATGTGTGCTTTAGGCGATATGCCGGCTAATTTGTTTTGGTTCCATAGTGTAATTGATTGATTGATTGATTGGTATTACGTCCGCTTCACTACCGAGAAGTTCAGTTATCCAGCAGACGAAGAAAGGTAGGAAAATGAGTAGGAGGGATAAAGTATGGAGCGAAGGAATAGAAAAATGGGACAGAGGAGAAAATTATAAGTTGGATCCTTTTCGTGCGAGGTTGGACAATTCTCACACGGGCTAACATTTATAGTCTCATCCGACGGACTGTGTGGTAGTGGTTAGTGGTAAGAGTCATGCAGGTTCTGATTTTTTGGTGTCCGTTCATGTAAACCGCTCCTCATCATTCGTCACTTAGAATGAAGCGGACTGTACTTAACCAATGTGCTCTTTCTTATAAACCTCACCATATCTTTCACTTAGTTCTGTTCATCGTTCCGACATTTTATGTTTTTAATGTATAGTGTAATTATTAATAAGGGGGAAAAAGGGGGAGGCTATTATATTGAAAACGGGTGAACCAGTTGTTGCGACTACCTGCAATGCTGAACGTAAAACAGGGAAAACGACTACGATTAATTTGAACATATTACAGAGAATACGCATTAACATATAAAAACGAATGTCAAATGGATAACCCCTCGTTGGTAGCAGTGCTGTGTTCATTTAGTTATTTTAAATGTCTACAAGAGAGAACAAATTCGATATTCTTCTCTTAATTGCAACATTTGACCCCTCTATGTTTCTCTCTCGTACTGACCCCATTTTTTCCAGTGATGCCTTCCATTGTCAGAGTAATATGAACTATACGGGATAACTGGCGACCTTGCCAGTGTAATGCATGTCAATGTGATGACCATTCAAAGTAGTGTCATCAGTAGTAGTCATTTCGGTACATATATAACAAAGTAGTGTCGTGTGTAGTAGTCATTTCGGTACCTATATAACAAAGTTGTGTCATCAGTAGTAGTCATTTCGGTACATATATAACAAAGTAGTGTCATCAGTAGTAGTCATTTCGGTACCTATATAACAAAGTAGTGTCGTGTGTAGTAGTCATTTCGATACATATATAACAAAGTAGTGTCGTGTGTAGTAGTCATTTCGGTACCTATATAACAAAGTAGTGTCATCAGTAGTAGTCATTTCGGTACCTATATAACAAAGGAGTGTCATCAGTAGTAGTCATTTCGGTACATATATAACAAAGTAGTATCACCAGTAGTAGTCATTTCGGTACATATATAACAACTACTACAATAACTTTTTAGTTGTGCTATATAAATCTTTTCACAATCACGTATCTTTTTTGACATAATAGGGCAAAATAGCTTCAAAAGTTTTCAAATCCTCAATGTGTTACAAGTATAATCCGATTTACAGTTAAACCATGTTGTTATGACATTACTGTTTGTAGATTTTAACTGTTGCACAATTGAAAATTGACAATTGAAATCATGAAGTGTCAGGAAACCCTTATCACTTGAACTAGGTACCCGCTCTTGGGACAAAATAAGGAATGTGTTCATTCAACAACGCGGTAAGTTGATAAAAGTCCCACACTAATACAATAAACAAACAAGACTCTTGAGCTATAATTCAACATAGTTCTTAACGGGCTTGTTTGCATTTCAGTTTAACACTGGGGGCACAGGGACGTGTCAGATTTATGATCCGATCGATTTTTGAAAATAAATTGCCAGATACACGAAGAAATACAACGTTATACGTTTGGTATGGTAGATGTTTAAAAATGCAATTATTCTGTTTCGTAAATGTGTAAACACACCGGGGTCCAAATCTCAAAGGCTGATAAGCTTTATATTTGTTTTGTAAACTTTGTTTACCTTTTTTAACAAAATAAAGAAATGTTACAAAATATTTTATGTTTCCTATCTTCAGCAGATTACTTTGAATCTCCATTAATGCAATGTTTATTTGAATTTCAAATTTTTTGTGAAAGTATACCTGAATCAAGTTTTGTGTTAACTTTTTGCTAAGTTAACAATACTTTGAACTTCTTGGCCCCGGCTCAGAATATAACTAGCATTTTACTTTTTGTTTAGCGTAATATTATATTTTGTTCGAAATCTCATTTACCATATCCTATTTTATTTAACCTTAACTTAAATACTGAAATTATTTCGTTTTGCTTTTTTAAATCAGAAAAAAAAAGCTGACATATTTTGTTATTTGACATTTGAATATGTCGATTTTTTAGCTGATTTCAAATATTCCATTACGTAAATATGTAGTGAATAGACATTTAAGCTCTGACGGGTTAATTGCACTATACTAGTGCAAATAGAGCATTGATTATATTTAAATGTTTTTGAAATCGGCAAACATGTAAGTTTCAAAGACCTTTCAAACACATTTGACATCCTATGATGAAAAGATAAGCCGTGCTAATGTTTCAATAGAAGAAAAGCAATACAACTCAATACTTTTACAGAATTGATTGTCGTAAGAGTAATTATCGTTTTGAGAATAATTTAAGTTGACGGAAAATCAAACATTAACGATCGAAAACATAACGATAAGGAAAAGAACAAAACAAAACGGCAAATAAGGTAATTAATTTCTCTCTCCTCACATCAAGCTTGGAATGCGAGATTGCCTGTGAATGGTTCAGTTTTCCATCACACGAACTCTCAGACTTGTTCCCACTTCAGGTCTTTCCTCTACAAATATTGACACAAATAATTACAAGTGACCCTGGGCATACAGAGTATTAATCCCCGATATTCTACAGTGTAGCTTTAGATTTGCATGTGACCATTCCAGCAAAATCTAAGATTCATCAGCAAGGTTCTCGTTTGTTTGTTCAATCTGATCAAACAGGTCCGCAACCCTTCGATCTCATATTCCGATCAGAAATGCATTCATCAGTTGAACGCATAGCTAGTAGATTAAATCTGTTTCTTCTCCTACTCCCTTTTTCGTATTGAAATATTTGAAAAAACATTTAAAAAGGTCAAATTTCTTACATTTAGATAATAATTATGAATCTATACGAGTACAGGATACGAAATTCCATGAAAAATATCACAAGAAAAAGTAATAACTACTTCACGTGAAGCTAACTAGCCATGGCGATGTTGACTTGGTAAATCAGTTACTCAATCGTGTGTTAAAGGAATGGAAATAGATTCAGTGTTTGGCCAGGTCGAACGTACCTATATAGAAACATCAATATCACATGCAAGTTTCCTGATTGATTTCATTCCCCTGTTTACATTTTCTCATATTATTTATCAATAAAAATGAAGTCAGGAACGGATATTTATAAACATAATTATAGTACTGTTGGATTGGCTGTTCAAATCGTTTACAGAGGCGTCCGGGATGAAAACGTATGGCAAGTGGGTTAGCTTTTATGTGTGAAGTTTTATTCAGTTTGAAAAGATAAGTGTCGTTCATCTACATCCTTACGCATGCGTACGTATCGTGGTCTTTTACGTGTAATTGAAAGTAAGACAAAATGCAAAAGATTGGTGGACACGCATGGCTGCAAACCAGTTGTCATAAACCACTCAAGCATGCATCCGGAAATCGCGACCTAGGGCAAAAAATTTTTAGCACAAAGGTATGCTTACGGTGTACGGTTCTAGTAACAGAAAATACACCTAAAATAGCAGTATTCGGCCTAAACCACGGCTGTCTGGTATTTATATATAGTTTCGTCCTGTTGTGAGCACTCTGACACACTGAACGAAACAGACGGTGACTGATTGGGAGTATACAGGATTTGTTGATGCAGATATTGGATTATGTAACAAGAAAAATTAAAATCTACAATATGTAGTGATACTCTTTATACATGAGACGACTTCATATATTGACTTGTGTAGTTCAACAGAAACCGGACGACATTGTGGATATGACGGTGTACACTCTCGGAAAGGTTTGTTTTGTTTGTGTTGATTTTGTATAGGAAGTACGTACTCCACGTGCCGGCATAGATATGCTAGTCATCAGGGCCGGCAATACAGATAGCGGTTCAGGGTCGAGGACACACTACTAAACACTAAGGACTGGGACAGGAGAGTGATATTTTCAGTGTAAGATATTTATATTGTTATAGCCAAATTGTTCCGCAGGTGATTTGCGACCTAAGTAATCATGTCAGTCGTTTCACAAAAACAAGTTTAAAATTTGTCAATATTTAGATGTTTACGTTAATGTTCTATTTTGATTTATGCAGCATACAAGTGGTTTCTTACAGTAACACGCGTGTTACTCCACATTGTGAATATATGGGATATTGACTATTTCTGTCTACAATACGGATACGGATGTGAAATGGCAACCTCTAATGGTGCACGTGGGAATACATGTATCTACAGCTGAAATGTGACATGATAGAGCACTGATGTCGACTTCTTCCTCATGGGATGATATTGTCGATCAATAACCTGAGAGGTCTTTTCAGGATTTTTGTTACTTATAATGAAATATTTAATAGTGATTTGAATTTCTTATTCTATAACGAGAAAAAGACCGTGTTTGGTTCAATATTTAACAAGAGGAAAGCTTTATACACCACGTTATAACAAAGACTGACTTGGAAATATTGATGCCAGTGTTGGGAATATCTATCAAAGCAAGTGCACACTTTGCCCTTTGACAACTACTGACACTCAACGATCAAGGTGACTAAGTTATAGCAGAACGTAAACGCCGGTAAGAAAACCCGGGATCACCTTGTGGTGTATTAACGAATTACAAAGTGTTCGCCTCTGTGAAGTCAAGTATACCAAGCAAGTTATGTTACAAATAATAAAAAGTCATAACTGAGATATCACTGTGTGATGTAAAAGTGAATTTTCCGGTTTCGTAAAGTGAAAATATCACTGCATCAACAACCGAGCAGGATGTCATTTTTAGACAGGATGATTAAGTTTTCCTTTTACGACCATCTCATCTCGCTGGAAATTTAAGGTATTGGAACTTCGTCTCAAGGACTGCTAGATAGCACCTTACTGCATTTATGTGGTGATTGGCTGTACGATTTATGCCTATTGTTTCACATCTCGTTTGTGTATTTATTAGTCTTCGTTTTTCATATTTTAATCGAACAACATGAACCAATGTTCACACATGCCATGAAAGCCATCCATGCGTCAAGGATGCGGATTGAAAGGTAGGTAATTCTTAACACGTTTTATAAAATACATTTGTGATGCTTGTCATTTGATGACCATTTAAAATCTGTTGTGAGGAATTCATAACAAAGGTAAATACTCCATGAAGACAATTACTATTTCATATCCCTTATTCTCATGAGATCCACAATTATCTTAACTTGTATTTAACTACACGTTCATACTTACATTTCACCTCTCCCTACATATATGTTTATATATGAAGTTGGTGTGTGTGCTTCATGTGTTCTGTATGGTGACAGAAGGTATTGACAACCATCTTACATGTACTGTACAAGGATTTTTAGCCCATGCATTTTAATCGTAATGAGGAAGTACGTGGTAAGTGATTTGTGACACATGTGTGTAAACTTCCTCAATGTCACACTTTACAGTAGTGTTGACTATTTGGCTTGATAAATGTAAAATTATTCAAACTGAAGTATCTTTTCTGCGTTACAAAATTAAAACATAACTCACCTTAGACCAATCAAGCTTTCTAGTGGTCATAATTTTACAATGTGATATTGTAATTAAACAAAGTTTGACCTAATTTAATACAAATGCTGCAAATGTCCCCGCTACGATACACTTATTCCGATATTTACACTTTCAAACGGGTTTGCTTCTTAACGGCATCTCGTAGAGGTTTATATTGACATTAGACAGACATACCTATATTCTTAGCAATACGAGATTCCTTCAGTCAGCTACCTCACTGTACAAGTACCAAGTAATATTGGTTGAACCTTTATATTTAAATTGTTTGAGAAAACACTAGAACTGATGTATCCCGCTACATTATTGTATGAAGCGACTTATGTGGTCGAGATGCAGATTTGTTTGGTTTTCCTCTTTATCGTTTCATTGTCTACAACATTGTTTATTTAAGTGTTTCTATCAACCGTGGACATCGTTTTCATGTGGCATTACATATAACCAAGACACAAGCCCTATGCAAATATGAAGCAACCAAACATCAGCGTCATTCCTTTTTAAGAAGTTAACTTACCGCATGGCCCTGTATGACCTTACGTTTTTGGGACGTTACAAATTAAAAGTAACTTTTATTTTATCAACTTAAATCAAGTGTTCTTGTTCACCACATGTAAATCGCAGTGGAAAGGATGTCTGGATATTGTTATTATGGTAGTGTCATACATAAAACACATTTCTTCTATTTTACTACTTGAATTATGTCTAAGTCAATCAACATATATTACATTTTCACATTTTTACCTGTAGCGTATAAGTACCTAGCTTAGACCCGTGTGTGGTATATCAAAATGTCACATTAATTCCATATTAAAATCGACTGCTTAAATGATAGTATCAACAAATTTCCATATGTCAATGTATAAAGCGATTTGGATTTCATTGTATGTTACTGAATATTTATAGCATCATTCCTGTAATCGTGTACGTTTATAACATGTATATATAACTTTGTACCGTACTTAAATAACCCGGGATACACCTATATATATGTTACCTGTAGATTGATTAGGCCAATGAAAGCCCTATGGGCACTATTCGTGTCTTCTCTAGTGCTTGTAAGTGTCTGTGGAACACCAGTGTGTTAACATGTAAAACTATTTATACAAAATTGAGATAATGACTTGAAGTCGGGCATATTGTATTGACTTGAATGTTTCAGTTGACAGGTTTTTACGCTTTCTGATGAAATGTGTGACCTCGTTTCTTGAGCGAGATACCAAAGTATTAAGTTGTTTAAAGGGACATCCTGGAATATTGAAATTTATTTTTGACACTGTTTAATAAAAAAAATCTTTCTAAGGTCTTTGGTGATGTTGAACATTTTATGTTTTCAATTCGAAATCGAGTAGGGTTGTTTTCTCAAGATGATGTTAACAAAAAGACACTGCAATGATGACGATTCATACAAGTTTAAATAGAATGCATGTTGGGATAGTTCATTACGACTAGTGCTTATTCTTACAACGCAGATTCCATAGGCATGCTGCAGTGCATACTTAGGAAAAAAGATATCATTTACTAGTATAATGAGTTATGCTAAATAATAAATAATGATACGTTATTATCTTAGTGAAAGTAAGAATGGATCGCAAACTTTACATTTATTACCTAATAGAGATATCTCATATACTTTAGGACATATCTCAGACACTAATTGATCTATCATAATTTATCATATGACATATCTCTGTTGAATTCGAATGTATCCTTTATTTCATTTACATATATCTCTGTTACACTTAAAGATATATCTGTTACCAAATCAAGATATACATGTATCGTCAATTCTTTTAAAGATATCTTTATTACCAAATAGTATGAGATATCATAATTTTTTTTAAACATATATCTTTTACCAAACTATATGAGATATCTCGTCAATTCATTTTAAGAAATATATCTAATATCAAATTACATGTGATGTCGTCAATTTATTTAAAGATATTATAAGCAAATAATTCAAAGATATCTCTATTAAAAGGGATATTGTGTTATCCCTTTTGGGGTTTTAATTATTATAATAGCTTGCCATTAATATGCTACAATACGTAACAACAAATCTACTGACTACACCTGTTAATCAACCCTCATTTAGAGCCTCAACGTTTGTTATCACTCGATTGGTTAGGTGTTATAGGTTTTGGTGTCCTATTACCAGCTCAGGTCTTTTAAGGGCGTGTCTCAGTATGTGTAATGTACATGTGTATGCGTTTATGTGTGTATCAGCTTACCATGTTATTAATACACATTTTTAACCTCGACCATTAAGATATATGCTTAATTGCAAAATGATATCTAAAAAAAGCTTTCAGAGTACAGTAATTTGTTTAAGATGTCATTGTTTTTTGACAGCGGTTAAATTTTTTTCAAAGCCACCCTATCGAAACCACTCTGTACTGTATTAGGAATTTATTCTTAACTCACAATCTTTTACGCCCTTACAAAATTTTGTTTTTGACAGCGGTGAAATCTATGCCCTTACAAAATTTTGTTTTTGACAGCGGTGCAATCTTGCCTTGGCTAAAAAGCCTACCTATCGAAACTGCCCCATGCTGTATTGGGAATTTAGATTATAAGAAGTTAGAGATAAATCGACTAGCAACCAAACTGACGGAAAGTATGTGAGCGTCATTTATCAGGCGTAAATGTTACAGTTGTGATAGCGCTAATGAGTATTTACCTATAAAAGTAAGTAAACCTGTAAACAAGGGCATACATGTATTACATAGATATAAAATACGTTTCCTATACAAAAGCCCTGGATATAACACGATGTTTGGCATGCCGTCTGGTTGCTGTGTATAACAGGCGGGAAGTATATATCATCTGGTGTTTTCCCTGATTTCTACGTTTTATGAAGTCATTTGAAGTCCAAAGCTGACATTTCTGTCCTAATGACAAGTCCTAACTCTTGTTTAAACAGTTTGAACGACAGAATCAGCTACTATCGGACATATAACTAGTCACAGGGTCAGACGACAGAGCAAACTGTGTTACGTCTCGGAGGTGATATGTGTGGACAATTGGCACTCGTCGGACTTAATATAATGGCATCAATTCTTGTTACTTGTAAGTACTATGTTGATAATCCCGTACATGTATCATAAAACTTGTCAATGCAAGACATCACTTACAGTGAAAGGGATTTGCAAATCGGATCCTTATCATATTTGCTAATAATCACTCGTTAAATTCGATATAGCAAAGTACGTTTACTATTGTTAAGGGATCCCTCCGAGTAACATTTGAACCTTATATAACGTGCAGGAAAAGGTTTCCTTTGTTTGGTAAGCTTCATCTTATTTCAAATATGTGCTTCCTTGTTTTGTGGTTTAGTAATGATTCTATAAAAGACAGTATTGTACGAGAATACCTTATTTCAGGATGATTAATATTATTCTTTCTTTAGTAGTATAACATACCGACTTGCCCTTCCCTGCTGATTCAGTTTTACGTATACATGTACATTCGATATGCTGCTCTGGTTAATGTTTTAAGTAGCAAGCAGGATTTGCAGTATAGATGTGTCATGTTGACAAATATACCACGTAGTCAGGGCTGTCTACCAGAGACGCTTCAATAGGCGTTGAATATACGTAAAGTCATCAGCACAATATGCTTCCCAATCCTGTAATAGCAGTATCGACTACTTGACTTTTGTCTAAAATTGTTGATAAGCAGCACAATATCATTGTTTGATGAGAGCCGTCATGACGGGTACAATATGTTTGAATGATGGTAAAAAAGCACATATTTGAAAATAGTAAATATAAGCATTGATCTTTTTTTTAAGTTGGCATTCAAAGGCAATATGAATGCCAACTAGACAAATGTATATTCATCATGAACATGAAGCACTAACTCGCTACCCTTTCACATGATTCACTTCTTGTCTAATGTGACACTTTTAAAATTTCATTCTTTTGTCTTTCGTAACCAAACTAATTTCAACTTGGTCCTTGTATGATGAGGTTGTGGTATACTTTTTGATGTCACTCCTTAAGAAATACCGCGGAAATAAATATTTACGAATACTGTAAAAGTGCCAGTATGCAGTGATGTATCAGTGATTTGGCATTTAAGTATTTTCTAATATTAGTAGTTTCAGATAAATTAAAAGATAAATATTTGTAAACTATGTAGAGTATTCGTGTTTTAATTTATCGCTTGATTTGTGTATGTTAATCCACACTGAATGTTGAATTTTTATCTGAAAAGTATTTTTCTGAATTTGTTTCACATGACCTGCGATAAAACATATATAAATGTCTAAATTTAATCCTGTGTTAAAACAAGGACCGAACACATGTACTTTTACTACTTTCATTAAAATCAACCAAAATAAATCAAGGTAGTGGACTTGTGAATTTGTAACAGTTAATTTACTGGGTAGGAAATATATACCTGTGTCTGATGTTTAATCTGGAAAGTAATTTTCTCTAAAGGCGTCTTAAACACACGTGGGGCAGACTAGAGCTGATAACATTGTTAATTGACGATGACGACGACGGGACCCATTCAGCTAAATATGAGTAACAAGAGCCTTATTTACTCTCAAAGGCACTTATCAGTATATTTGGTCAGGTAAAAAGGAATGTTTGTATACCTACATAATGACAGTTCGGTAACTACTTACTGGGAACTGTTAGCTTTGTTATACCTAAAGCAAAATGTGATACATTTAAACATAATAAAAACCAACAATAGGCTCTTTATTTACAATTCATTATTTCTGACATTAAGAGATTTTTTTTGAGTCAACGTAAACTAAAGTATGAACTCCATTCACATATTTGTAATGTCCTATAGTAGACACATGAACTGGGGTACTGACTTTTCGTCATGGTGTGTTGACGTTCTGGTGCATGTCTGTCTCCTTTACTTATTTAAAAATAAAAGAGAAGGAAATATTTGAGTGAGGAAATCTGAAACCGCTATAAGAGTCGTTCACTTCACCCCAGTGTCACCTCGCTCTAGCTACATAGGTATGTATGTATTTTACAAAAACAAGCAATAAGTGGTTGTTTTTGTCCTTCACTTCAGTCAATGGCAGTTCCGTCGTGAAATCTCAGTCAAGCTAACGTTGTTGAAATTAGCTTTGATAGAATACCATCACAGCGAACGTAACTTGCGTGTTGTATTTTTATGTTTATAAACTCAAGGATATATATATTATTTTACAGACTGAGATCTTCATAGACACGAAACAGCCTTCGAAATAGCCGTGTATAGGGTTCTAGTGCAGGACACACCGACATGTGATACACGCATTTCTGGTATGTACGTCTATTTACAAGTCTCGTCATTATCTTGTCATAACTATCGATGCATATGATATTTCGTGCACGATAAATTTCATAAAGTAACATGTACGTTGTCGGATATTATGAGTGTGGCTCTAACAGGTGTTCAATTAATTTATTATGCTACGCAGGGAGTTCGCCGTCTGTGACAGCTTCAGATACATGTAAACAACACAGAAACGGCTTACTGCGTTTTACTGATGTTTTAAATTCATAACATATGTACTCAAATTGTTTATATACATTGTAAATGTTAGGAACGTAGGACGTAGTATACGACAGCTCTTTGTTTACATACATGTTTTGATCGTCACTTAACTGGCAAATTACATTGTATTATCCTAGGAGATATGACAATGCTTCAACCATTTTTGTTCCTGTTCTACTATCTGTATTTCCCTTTTGATGGCGTCGCCCTAGTTAAGTCTGATTTGCCCGAATGATGTGACCGGGGTGAAGTGTCATACTTCGTGTCCAGGTTATGAGATGGTTTTTATAGAAGCCCTTTAGCGGCTCCATCATCTATAGAACCGACTTTATGAGACCTTGGCCGTTTCGAAAACCCTGAACAAACTACATTGTAACAATAATTGAAAAACAAATATCTATTTAAACTGTAAATCTCATTGGTTTATCTCATTATGAAATTCCATATTATATGAACTAGTGTTAAAAATTAAGATTAGTTAAATAATTAATATTAATAATTATATCTCATTTGTTTTGTATCTAAATTGATTTTTATAAATTCAATAGCACGTATGTTTTATAAGAGTAATTCAGCATTGTATTGCCACTATTTGTCCAACCGAATTACTTGGGTTATGTAAGGGTTTGCAAGACACCCATGCAGATTTATGAATGAACCAGTAAGAAAAAGCGATCGTTCAACTATGCCGGTGTTAAGCGAGCTAGCAAATGCAACGAGGGGCATTAAATCGAGGTTTAAGTGAATTCTCTTTATGTTATGAATACAGATTTAATAACACGAATGAACATGTAGGTCAATTAGTTTAATAGATATGGAGGCGAATGAGGCATCTGCTTTGTGTTCAGTTTGGTGTCATATTAGTCCATATGCTTTAGATCAGGCGATGCACTTTAAAGTTTTGGGATTCAAGATGACCACAATGGTTTCCGATTGGCTGCCACTTTCACATCTATAATTTGTGTTGTATTGTGCAAACTGTATAAAACGACCATCGTCAATGAGTTAGAATTCCAGGTGGTCTATGATAGGATGAGACTTTTATTGTAATAATGTAAGTTGTTAACGCCAACTATGTTCCTACTTTGTGGTACTGATACACAGCAGATATAAGTGTGCATTAAACCAAATGCCTATTTTTATTTTAATGATTCAGAATGGCTGCCGAGGCCTCCGATTGGTTCAAATATGCATAGCTGTAACTTCAGTTAAACTCAGTTCATTGTTTTTGAAAGTGCAAACCTTCATCTTTAGCGAATGCAAGGGTAGTTTTATGGACTTCAAAACGGTCTCTGTTACAACCAGCACTTGCTAATATTTGTTTAAATCATATCCCCAAAGAATAAATGTAACAGTCTCGCCTACTGTCAATATATCGCCTACTGTCAATATATATTAGGCCTGTTTTACAATGTCATATGAATCTATCAAGGGTATTGAAATAAAATAAAATTTCTACCAGAAACGATGATACTTATTATCAGTTATTACATCAAATCAATAATTCAACAGTGAATGTTTCTGTATCCTGTTTGTATTATCTGGTCATTTTACGACCTTGTGTAACATTTGCATCTGCACGTAGTATACATTGCATATAGGGATCACTACTCTGAATCACGGTTTTGTACTTTAAAGTAGGACAATTAGGATAACGTTTATTTTAACATTTGAGTTGAAGGGACGTGAAGTTCATAAATATTGATAAATATTTTGAAATCTGATGCCAGTAGTTCAAAGTTCTGTTAGCTTTCAAGTAAACTCATATTAAAATTTTCAAATCGAAAATTTCAAATTTGAGAAGATATTTTAACATTTCTTTTCAATATCTTTATTTTAAACCGACATATATGCAATACTAAAGCAATAGATTTAGAATATTTTAGAACAGTTAACTTTACATGAAGTGTAAGATGTACAGACTTTAAAAACAATTGTGTTCTGGTCCATGTATTCTATGGGCAGACATAGCTTAAAAACTATGTTTATTGACAGGCTGTGCAATATAAATATGTTTTGACGAGGAAAGACAAAAATGAGGTGGTACAGCTTTCCGCAGCCTGACGTCAGCGTCGTAATGGACATCCGTATGTTGTCGTTTCATTGAGTGACAGCTTTTCTGACAAGCCTGTGACATAATAATGAAGCAAGACACACATTACAGAACTGGCTGTCAGACAGCAGTCCCTACGTTGTAGTGTTGAAACCTATACCATACCATAACGCAAAAATGTCCATATCTAAGCATTGAATTGCTTTCAGTTGGAATTCATTGGAAATACCAGTACAAACAGAACAAAGGCAAGTTCGATGTAGCGCGTTAGTGCTTCATGTTCATGATGAATATACATGTGTCTAGTTGGCATTCATATTGCCTTCGAATGCCAACCTAAAAAAAGAGCAATGCTTATATTTACTATTTTCAACTATGTGCTTTTTTACCATCGTTCAAATTTCCCACCCGTAACGTTGCTGAGTTCGTAATTCGTTAAACAGCCAACAGTCCAACAGGATGCAAGAAATAATGATGACGTGATTGGGGTTGTTTTGTTTTTTTATTATTCGATTTTTTTGGTGGGGTGGGATGGGGGGAGATTACGTCCTGACTACAACAAATGTTATTGGAAGACGGTATCCACGGATGGCCGGTCAAGGTCCAATTTATAGTGTTATCTCACTGAAATGCCATAACTTCGACAAGGTACCATACCATTCCTTCCGGTCACGTTATACTGACCACGCGATGGCCAGTCATTGGCACCTCTTATTTAAAGCTACACGACAAGCATAGGACAGTAAGTACCGGTTTTAAGGACTTTGATTTGTATTGGTAAGGGTACAAAACCTTAAACCTTCCTCGCTTTGGCGGAAGTCCACCACCAAGGCCAAAAACGAGGCATTGCCAAATCAGGCATTAGGAAACGAAAGTATACAGAAGGAAGAACGATACATCCAAAATGATGCAATAGGTTCAGCAGATTTGTTTTGGTAGCTTTCATGTCCCCAAGTACAGAACACAACAGAGAATCCCCAATTCTTCAGAGTTGTTCCTCACCAGTTGCCCTAAACATATTCTTTTCTCGGTCTCCGACCTGCAGGCGTATTGATGAAGTGAACAATCGGTCGTGGCTTCCATATCTGATATGAATGTCATTTCAATTCAGTGGCGTTGGATAGTGATATCGGTTTGTAATTGTATATTTTCATAGGGGTATTTTGGATTATCTCCCCAACGCTAAGTCCTTCAGTAAGCTGTACAATTGACGCCACAGAATCAAGTTATCCTGTTAAAGAATGAAAATATTACATGTTAATTACTACATAAACCATCTAACATCCGGGCCAACAAGAGTGATTAATAAAAGTTGTTAAAGCTTGTTTCTTGATTGTTGTAAAAAAAAATAAAAAAAAATATAATCAATCATTCTATCAAAGAAAAAATTAAACAGCATCACGTTTTTTCTCTTGGTGCAATGACTTTCTCACAATGATAATGAGTAATCCTTTTTCTTTGTTACTTTAATATTGTCTACTCTAAGGGTATTCAGATTTTCGTAATAGTAAATTAATATTATATCTACATGTAGTTATATAACGTATATACTCTGTACGTTTAAGATATTGACATAATGATGATATAATAATGGGAACTGACTCTACGTGTTAGGGTTAAATGACAGGTCTTGAGACTAAGGAGGTCCATTGTCCTTATCCTTCCATCTACATCATTATACAATTTTACCAGAGAACGCCACATCCCCGTTGGATAAGTAATTGCGCTTCATGCAGCACTGTATTTTGTTACTATCGATTCCGGATTTCTATATAAACCTACAAGGAACATAAGTAAAGGTTAATTTCACTCCATAGTCGAAATCAAAAACTTGGGGAATCGGCCAGTCAACAAGTCACGTGATACAAGATGATTTCGTAAGCAATAACAGCTGTATTGATCTTTTCGGCAGAAAATGTAGAAAAGTTAAAGGGTCAGCTAACGTAACAGGTTATTTGCGCACGATGGCGAATTGGTCAGATAGTTATACTGAAAATATACAAAGTTAAAGCTAACCATACATTGCTTCTACCGATCTTGTCTACATACGCTATCGCTTAGTGAAACAACAGCGATAGCCTATATGGTTAGCTATATATATATGGAGCATACATAATTCATACAGTCTAGTGTATTGTATTATTGTATTGTGTTGAGGGAGTAATCAAACGCCGTAATTGAGCATCTGCGTGTTTTGTGACTGACCAACTAAAATACATTATGTAAGCTTGCTTTGTTAAAGCGAAATGGATGCCAGTTTCCGGGATAGATATTTACAACAGTTACAGATCTGTATGTGTATGCGTGCGTGTCAGATTGAAACATCCTTACGAATATAGATATGTATGTATATATATACACATCTATATTTATATTTCTCTGATACTAGTTTCAACATTGATTGTTCTTCAAACGGTCTGATACGACAGACATTACAAACATCCGGGTAACCATATGCATTAGTTTGATGAAAATTTCAATCAAAAGTTTACATTATGATATTAAGTGGTTTGCTGCATACCAATGCTCGGTGACGTATCAGGACTGTTTATGTGTCATTTGTGTGTCTCAATACATCATTACATCTGATTGAAACTCTCACCATTGGATTATAAGTGCAGCAATGAACATACAGGTGACGGAACAGCGTGACGGAACAGCAAAGTAACATGTATTTATACCTGGAGGGATATATACTGATCGTTTGACTAAATATTTGATTTGCATATTTGACTTACGTGGTCCGGAGCGAGTCTGGTTAAACTATGATAAATACGTGGTCAATTTGTATGTGAAATTATCTCTTTCAACGACGCTTGGTCAGCATATTTGACCAAATCGGCCAGAAGAATGTCTTGTTAACATGTGATTGACACGTTGTCAATTTGTACGTTCAATAATTCTTTCAACGAGATCAACACTGTCCGGAGAATATCTAATTAGCAGGTAAATTAAATTACGGTCACCTTTGACGTGCAGTTTACACAAGGTATAGAGACAGATTTCTTGGGTTTTGATAGCGATCTTACATATCTTGTTAACCTTTAATTCACCGGTTGATGACCTGCGGACGATGTCCCCTACAAAATGACCAGTGTGGTCAGTCACTGGGACATACCCTCCGGGGAAAGTCCAGAGAATGTTCCGTCGCGGATAAAAATAGTGACTAAAAGCCACGGTTTGTCCCTACAGGTAAATGACTGCTTGTGGAGTAAAGTTAAAGTGTATACAGCTTACGATACTCTACTGGGGTTAAACTTCTACTAGGGGTAAGGTGTCTTACAGTTTATTTATGCATTTATACAAAGTACTTTCAAGGTCAAATCAATGGCATATTGTTCTAGTCAGTTAATACGCAGATACACAATTAAGAGGTTTATCACATATGCCTTTAACTTATTCACCCCTGCAGACACATTTGAACTTTTCCATCAACATCTAAAATGGAAATTGTATATTTTTCATCGTTCTTTGATAACAAGGTGATTAAGTAGAAGACAGGCAGGTTCCTCCTATAATGGATAGATATATTTTCTTTTATTTGTTGAAGAAGTGACATTTAATTACAAAATGAAAATAAGTAAATCTTAGTTCTAACGAATGACAAGATAAAACAAATTTTAATATATATAAGTACTGACGGATGTTTTCAAATATATTTGTAACTTTACGAGTCATTAACTTTGCCGATGACTTAATACCTTTGAAGTTATTTAAACTGAATAGATTTAATCATACATGATTGTTATATTTGTATACATTATTGCATATTTATGGTGTATATGTATATTTTAGTTGAATATTTGTTAATATTACAAACCGATATAATATGTTTTTCTTTAAACTCGTAACTTTGTAATAGACAAATTAAAGCACACATCAGCGCTCACATCCTTCCTAGTGATTTGAATTTGTGTAATAATAAGAGTTTAATTGGATAGCTATTTAAATAAACAATTGGGAGTCTTAAACGAGGCAGAAAGTCAGATAGGACATAAATCTTTTAAAATTTCGGCCTATGCCATTTCTCAAGATTGTATGAACTTTCTCCCTTTTTGTTTTATTAGCAATTAATTGAATTCGACAAATAAATAA
>JAUMHH010152248.1:13702-24969 GCA_032359455.1 Chlamys rubida | reverse complement strand
AACTTACCGGTACAGCCTTATTACTGGTTTCTGTGTGATATAACTTACCGGTACAGCCTTATTACTGGTTTCTGTGTGATATAACTTACCGGTACAGCGTTATTACTGGTTTCTGTGTGATATAACTTACCGGTACAGCCTTATTACTGGTTTCTGTGTGATATAACTAACCGGTACAGCCTTATTTCTGGTTTCTGTGTGATATAACTTACCGGTACAGCCTTATTACTGGTTTCTGTGTGATATAACTTACCGGTACAGCCTTTTTACTGGTTTCTGTGTGATATAACTTACCGGTACAGCCTTATTTCTGATTTCTGTGTCATATAACTTACCGGTACAGCCTTATTACTGGTTTCTGTGTGATATAACTTACCGGTACAGCCTTATTACTGGTTTCTGTGTCATATAACTTACCGGTACAGCCGATCAAAGTGGTAATTACAATGTCAAGTGGTAAGTGTCGTGGTCACCGGTCCTCTGTGTAGGTTTACCACCACTTCGTGTTGGTTTCTGTACACGTCGTTTCCTCCTGTAGTCTCCCATCTTACTTGTGGTCAGTCGCGTCCGAAAAATGTCGGACGAAGATCTAAGACGGGCTGTGACTGACCCTGCTTCACGGTTAAACAGACATGCCGTGTCCACGTGAGTATTACGTAAACAAAATTAAATTGTCACAAACATCCGCCTAGTCAATAAAAGTAATCATCAGTTGAAGATTTACAAGAGTTTGAGAGGCTTAACGTGAATATTAATCATATGTGATCGATTTAGCCTGGTTTATGTGCAGACAGATGCTCAAGATGGATCAATGTAGTTTAATTTGTGTTAAGAGTCTAGGTTTTGTTTTATGAAGCTGATGTTGAAGGTATTTTTTTAGTCTAAATTGTGTTTACGCAGATGTTGTAGACGTCCTTGTTTACTCTAAGTTTTGTTTTCATTGAGCTGGAGTTGAAGAGATATCGATTTAGTCTAAATTGTGTTGAGACCGATATTGTTGATGTTTCGATTGAATCGGTGTTATGTGGTGTTGAAGGTGTATCGATCGGTGTTTTGACTAAAAACTTGAAACAATAACAATTTTTTCTTTATAATTTCTTGTCACTAGCTTTTAGGATTGGCTTATTTTTATTCTAAAATGTCCAATTCCTTTGTACCATAACCAATTAAGGGTCCTTTTCGACGTTTTCCTCACCAGAACGTTTCGCCGTCGTAGATTAGCATACAATGGCACGTCTTTTGTTGACGCCCCATTTTGACGTCATTTTTGAAGGTCATGAGGTCAAAGTATCCGGTCACGAGTTCTCCCATAGACAATGTTATTGCTGTACTACGCACAAGTGATCAATATTAACGTTTAGTAACTCATTGCCTGAGCGTGATATAAAATACGCTGGCTTTGATGGACGCACTCATACACCATGTAACATAGTGTCTTGTTTCGTGAAGTTACAATCTGTTTTTCATCTGGGATGTTGAATTACATGCAAAATTGCATAAATTTATGACCATCGCGATCCGGTATGAATATCCTTGTCACATGCTGGGTCTCAAATAATTTCATTATGCAATTAAGTACATTGTATGTACATTTCGCAAACAGCGCATGCCGTTTTACGCGAACATTTCATTTCAGGTTCTCAATAACGTAATTGAATCAGTGAAGTACTTCAAATTCAAATTTAACCCAATGCAGAAATTCTTTTGTTAATTATAGGAGAAATTTATAATGCAACTAGACCTAACTAGGCCTATAAAATGTAAATGAATAACGATTTCAAGTTTAAAAAAAACGAAATAAGAAAAAACGATGATCTGAGGAGGTATAGATTTTAGTGGCGGGAGAGGACACTCCTAAATGTCACTTATTTGCGATTGAAGGGAGGGGCATGCGCCCGGACTAAGAGGGTTTCACGCGTTCGGCGCTCGCACGCGGGTCTTTGACGCAACATAAACTACAAAAAAAATGGAATTCAAAATGTAATTGTACCTAGTACTATCCATATATCTTCATCTGACGTCACAGATAGTACTAACTTATTGCGCGGACGTTCACATCCAGTCGTGAGTAATTACGCAATATGTTTATTGTATTCCTACCCTCTACCCACAAAACTCCAATTGTCTGTGACGCCAAAGACGCCGTGTATTAATGTAAGAACAATTATCACGTAAATAACCAAGGTAACGGACAGACTTTGATATTAATTTCATAATGTACCTTTATGTAAGTAACAGACAGATATACATACGTCATACAGTATATACAAGGTATGAGACAATAGAGGCTGCTAGTGTTGTAAAGGAGAACAACCGGATACTCAGTTAAAAGCATCAACATTGTTTCGTCCGTCATTCCATTCTTCTTTCTCCCTTCTTTTTCCTTCCTTCGCTCCCTCCTTCATTTCTCATTCTCTTTCAGTTTCAACGACTGCTTCCTTCATTCTTTCCTCCCTTTCCTTCCCCTTTTTTGCCTTCTTTCTCATTTTCGAATGGTTGACCGTTGAAAAAGTCAAATCCCACTAATTCTCAATATATGGAGATACCAGGATTGGAAATCGTGCTTTCGACAATAATCGATTTTTTTTTGGATACTATACTAAGTATGCATCAGTAAATTAATTGACGAGGACTATTTTTATTTTATTTTGTGTGTTTGTAGTATAACGTGAATGTTGTCATTAAACAGTATAAGGTGTCACAGGCAGGGTAGACACTGTATAAAACCTAGTCATGGCTCAGGGTTATACGTGTGTGTAGTATAACGTGTCACAGGCAGGGTAGACACTGTATAAAACCTAGTCATGGCTCAGGGTTATATATACGCACCTGTCATAGTCGGAAAGCAACAAAAAATACGGCAGGCATTCCGGTCAAGGTAGCATATAGCCTTAAAGGTGACATCGGTTGGGAAATAATATTCTCGCCCCCGGTGCCCAAACGGAAACCTTTTGTACAAACAGATATCGAGCTATCGTAAAAAAACCAATAGCGCAGCAATAAAACAATTTGTACAAACATTAACATGACTGTATTGATTTTAAAATAAACCCTGGACCACTATACCACACCGGACAGAAACATCGATGACAAAGCGCTGTAAAAGGGATCAGGAATTGATTCGTCAGCTTATCTGAACGTTATATAACTTAACGACGTCCCTAGGGGAAACAAACAGAGCAGCATATGGCTGTGACGAATGTAATAAAAACACAGAAATGGTCATTTCACTAAATGGGCTGTATAAATAATAAAAAAGTCAGTCGGTACAACCATTGTTTTTTCGTCATTTATTCTTGTAAAATTCATTGTTAGACTGACTTAATTTTATATTGATGATCTTTTTCTCATAAGATAATTCTCCCAAACCCTCTTAACCCAATACACACCCACACACGTGTTCACCTCCTGCCCCTCCCACTTCCACACACAGACTTTACAAGTGCATGGCTAATTTATTTTTTAATATTGAAAACATTTATCTTTGGCAACATGAGATGAACTTCCATTCTCTTTGACGATGTTTTATTGAAAGCAAATGTTTAAGCTTGAATAGCATTATAGTTGGAGATAATCATCTGCATCTGCATCTCGCGTGTTAGTGACGTGTTGGGTGGTTCAATATGAGTCAAGGGCAAACAAAGAACACGAGTTTGTGATTCAAAGACTAGCTTTGTCCATATCGGAATATACAGAGAAACCATCTACAGGAAACGTTCATTATCAAGACAAATTTTAGACGACATTGACAATTGTCCTTTTCTGACATATTTTCCAATAGCGTTTTTTGTGGTTGTCATTTGACAGGTCAAATTCACACCAGGATTGGACTTTTAAGTGGATTATTCCATATGACGAAATGCTCTTATATCTGTGACATATGAAGCACACTAAATCTGTGATGTAGTACACAATGTTTCTGAGATTGTTGTGTAATTGTGTTTCCAACAGACATAGCCTTGCCAACGTAGCAGAGGCATGGAAGGGAGTCACCCACGGCAGCAGACGACTCTCTATGACGTCACAGATACGCATGTCTGCCGGAAACGTTCTCGACTACGCGTCCAAAAACGAAACTCTAGAAAGGTAAGTTATAACTAAAGTTTGCGATAACATTGCATTACGGAAAATGCTTAAGCAGAAAATATTTTGCTGGCTCTGAGTATCATGTTTATCCTTTAGGTAAAAATACACATTTGTCTACATGTATCTCCTTATTCACTGTCGTATTGCTGTAAAATTGCTGTTTTAAAGATAACGTTTCGAATTACGTTTGTCACAAAAGTATACGCACAGGAAAAAGAAAATTTGCACAGGACATGAGAGCTTGGTTACTTTGGATAATATATTTTAATAGCTATGAAACATTCCCTATCAAAATAAAAATATATAATATTAATAAAGTTAATTTAGTGATAAACGTGAGTGTCAAGTTCTGAACCCTGTTTTATCCCGTTTTTTTTTTATTAAAGTTCATGCATGTTATGAAAATTAGGTAAGTGATCAGTATGCTGTTAAAATAGAAGCAATTGATACACATACGGTGTTCTAAATATAGGACAGTGCCTAATTACCATGTAGTTGTCCATACAGCTGCCTCTCAACCCACCTGGTAAGGGATATTTCATTTCAAAATGATGAATTTCGGT
Source organism: Chlamys rubida (assembly GCA_032359455.1). NCBI lineage: Eukaryota > Metazoa > Mollusca > Bivalvia > Pectinida > Pectinidae > Chlamys > Chlamys rubida. Next base: position 20,320 of record JAUMHH010152248.1, on the reverse strand, counting down.
AAGGAATTTACTAATACTGTCAAATTATACAGACAATGTTGAGTACACCGATGCCTGCAAAATCTCTGTTAGTTAACAAGATTGTTTCAACTGAAAGTGACGTCAATTACGATTTTGGATGACTCGATATACACACCAAACTACTATGAATAATGTATGTTTAAAAGGTTATAGAGATCGCCATTGTCCCTCTATGAATATTGTTGAATGTAAAATCACACATTCTCATACTGACTAACGAAATCGTTTTGTTTCTGTATACGTGTATGTGATTTTTTTTTTTTTTTTCAAATATTTTATTCCCCCCAGTTATTTTTTCCCATAAATATGTATATACATATATTGCTTTCAAGCAGATATATATATACATATATAAATATTTTGATAGGAGCTGCCAGGGTTGGGGAGCCCTGGAGTCAGCCCCTGATTAATATGGTGTCCTCACGCATGTGACTTAATGTTGTTTTCTACGCAGTATTCAGATAGCGGTGATACAGCTCTTTCAGCGGAGGAAACTACAGGAGGGAGAGTTAGCCGTACTTCAGGAAACATTGAGGTACTTTTAATTGTTTTTGTAATCAGCTCTCTGTCTAATTATCTAACTCCCAGCAGTTAATACATGGAACTTCCAGTAATACCAAGGTAATCAAATCCTTTGCTAATTAACAAAATTCCTCGCTAATTAACAAACAACTCGGAACAGACGACATATCGCAAATCCCGTCCTTAACACTCTCCCGGAAATGCTTAAGGTTTAACGGCGATTAAAATTGAAAAGAACATGTTTTATTCCGTTGCTACGTGTAGGAAAGCCATGTTGACGCCAGGAAAGCAATTCGCCCGGGGGACCGGATATATAATACTCGTGTTTATCTGTACACCTGCTATAGATCAAGGCAACACGTTGACATTTAAAATGAATCCTGACTTCTCAGGATGTTAGTAGTAGTTTCACTTACAATGACGTTTTAATTCTGTCCTACTTAAAAGAAACAATCAACACGCAGTATGGGTGTGAAGTATGGTGTTCATTTTCTCAAACGTTACGAACAAATACACAAACATATGTTGATCATATCTATTCTACCACGTGAAAATGTAATTTAATGTTTTTTCCTGATTTTGCATTTGTGCCTTTAAGCCTACATTACCTGTACATATATAGATCATACGAGTGTTTAAACTACACCGTTCCTTTGCGCGTGCAAACGTTTGTTACATGATCCCTCGTTTTCATTTCAACAGCAAGCCTTGCACAGCTGATGTCATAATTATATAACTTCTGGACGGTGTAGTAGCTTGGTGAAATGTTATCTATTTTTTGCTCGAAATTATTATGAGAGAATACTCGTATTTTCCTGTTCATTTCATTCGAAAGAGGACAAGTGAATCCCACATTTTTTTCTCTTGTACCAAAATTAATGAAACAGTTATTTAATTTACTTTTTAATTTGTGTTTGCTCTTTGGTAATAAACATAGATCATAATATTATTTAAATTAACGAACTATGTTAATAACTTTCCTGTTTTGGTTTTAAATAGTACTAATTATGTTATTTTCAGAAGCTTGATCAACTCAGACGCCGGACCTCTTATATTTGATTATTATAAAGTAAGTATTTTAAATCCGTAATGCGACCCCTGTAGGTTCAGGGAAACCACCGACATAGTCTAGCTGTAGCTCTGCATGTTATCAGAAAAGGTGACCACTTCTAAGCCTATGTGTAGAATCGGGGGTTTCCTTCCAATAAACAAAATCTTATTTGCTTTGTCCCTAATTGCTACATTAATCTTTTATTTTTTCTGACCTACTCAACTCTTTTTTTTGGTGTTGTCTCCCTTAGCAACCGTCTTCATATATGAGCTTTTGCGAGGACGTTAAATACATTGTGAGATGACGCCCCTTTTCTTAATAATGTTCAAACAAGAACGATTTTGTAGCAGTATAACAGGTTGAGATGTTACCAAGTTGTTATTGAGGTTTGGTTTTGGTTTTATTTTGTTTAACGTACTATTCATAGCTAAGGTCATTTGAGGATGCGCCTCCATGTGTTTTGTGTAAGCGTGCATACATATTGTATGTGTACTGTATGTGTGCCGGAGACAGGGTATATTGGTGTACTTGCCTCCTTGTGATAGCGCGGATCTGATGCCGACTTAATAGTGCTATCTCACTGAAATACCATGCCGAAGGCTATCCACGATAAAAATGTATTAAAATATAACTATAAAGATTACTATAAAGATGTATTTAAAGATAAGAAACAAGAGCCTCGTTGTCGAAAATGAACATCTTGTATATCTACAGTTGTTATCGAAATGAAACATATATTTCCTTACGTATGGAGTTATACTGTATAAATGCGATTCTTTTGGTAAACGCGAAATTTCTTGCTTGTGGAAATCTTCGTTTCGTGACAGTGTGGACTTTTCGGGTTGGCAAAAGATCAGAAATATGTTCTGTACTTACAATTGATATTATCGATATTACCAATTCCATAAAGTCGGTCGTTATGTTTTATTCTGTCTATACTTACCTATTTTACATCTTTTAATAATTCTATTAAGTATTAACATTTATTTTCGCCGTAATTTAGTAAACGCGAAAAAAGCACACCGCGATAACTTTTGACTTTTACAGTAATATCTATGGGAAAACCAGAGTGCGGATATCCGAGGTTTAAAAGATCTGTACTTTTGCAGTATACGTATATCGATCTGAGTACAACTGCATTGGTGTTCGTTATAAGCAACACATATAAAGAAAAAAAGATTACAGAAAAACAACTTTCGTCTTTTGACCTTAAATTCCCCCACATCTCCTCCGTGCAACCCGGTATGACCATTGACTTTGTAATAGTACGAAGAGATTTGTTAGAAACGTGGGCTAATGACAGAGACGCTACGTCAATGTCAGACGAAACATAATAATCTCCTTAAGTTGATAAGAAAGGGAGGACAGATTTTTGTGACGTCAAAATGCCTGTTGTTAGGATACAAACGGTTGTGCTAAGTTTCCTAAAGCCTGGTTAGCTTTGTTGCAAAATTTTATTATTTAATAGCAGTTGTTTTATTTTTTGTCTTTTTTTTTTACAGTATGGTGTATACATGTACCTGGCTTCGAAATGATGAACCCATAACGAAAAGTTATACTTCATTTTGAATTATGGGTTATGTTTTTTATAGAAATTAAGCGAAAATGAATCAATAGGGTTCAAAATGAAATAGCTGAATTACTTGCTTATCTTTTATAAAATGAGAGGGAAAGATTATTATGTAAGTTCAGTTACAATTAAGAACATTTTGTTTTGATATGACGAAAAAACTGCATTAATTTCGTGTTTCTGAAATGTTTGCTTTCTATCTACTTTGGGAGATTTATAAACCGCTGACTAGGATATCGATTTCCTCTGCCCGAGAGAATCTTATTACCGATACTCAAACACAGCCGAACCTACATAAACAGTTGGACCATTTGCTGGGATTACTCAATACGATCCCGTGTTCACCATAAAGTAGACTTGTTTTGAAAGGTTTGTGTCATTGACATCGGTCTGGAACTAGCAACAGTGTTCGGAAAATCGATCAACCATAATACACCCCTACTTCCACATGGAACATGTTGCCAAGTTAAACGGTCGTATTTGATGCTAGTATGCCTCTTCTAGTTTCATTTAATATTCCCAGTATGCATCCGACCTTGCATTGATTACCGATACGTTCGGTTGTATGTGTTATATCGTCCTCACAACAGGTTCAAATGTTAAATTAAGACGGAAGTGCCACTGATACGTCAATTTAAAGCATCATCTCACTGAAATGTCATGCCCTGAACACGATAGCATAACACTCTTATTCGGTCACGTTATACTAATAAGGGGCTAATCATGTTTTACCTCCAACTTGTTAAAATATGAAGAGGCAAGCTAAAAGCAATTAGTCACTACTTGTTTGTCACAGTTAGGGGACAGAACGTATGACCTCCCTTGCTGAGATGAAACGAAAGAAGCTAGTTGATAAAAAGGAAAATAAAACGAACCCAAATGTTGCGATGTCTTCCATTCTGCAAAGCAGTTTGCAATTAGGGCGCCCCTTACACCATTCAGTAGGTAACATTGTTGATCAAAGTACACTGACTTTCAACGTGTGTGTCACTTGCCAATCACTTATGTGAAAACACCAGCAAGATGTTTGTAGTTTACAATTTGGAGAGAGAAGTAAATGCTCACCATAATTATCTCATTGGGAAGTATCATTTTGTGGTCGTCATCGGGATCTCGCGGGAAGTTTTGTATTACTTCTTTGTGTGATGTGAAGGTTGATGTTTTTGTTGTACTATTTGGGATTCCTTGTTGTTTTGTTGTCACCTACCGGGCTCTCGACCTGGGGGCGTGATATTACTGGGATTCGCATGGCGGGTGTCGTCGATGTTGCGGAGTACGGTTGCCTTTCCGGAGCGCCTGGTCTTGTGCTCCGTGTGGGTTTTCGGGTGTTTCCGTGAGGTCTTTTCTTTATTCATATTTCACCCTGTTTTTGTGAAATTCGTGTTTGAGATGTGGTTTTGTTGACGCTTCGGTATTTTCTTTTTTTACGCTTAAACTACTCTTGTCTTTTATTATACTCATTTGTGTGTCTTGTCTTGTTGATTAACATGATGGGTGTCGTCGATGTAGCATAAGACGCTTACCCTTCCGAAATATCTGTACTTATATTCCTTGTACTTTTTTAAGGGTCTCCATGTAAATCTTTTCCTTGTTCAAATTTCTTCCTAGTTTTATCGATTTCGTATTCATGTTGCGGTTTTGTACAATTTGACAATCTTTCGATGTTTTCTTTTTTTCAAACTTTCAAAACTAGCAAATGTATATCTGGTAATTTAAACAACAAGTTCTGTTGTGAAAATCATTTTATGATTATTATTTTTTTCATTGTTTATGTTTAGGATTTTTTTATTCCATTGCATCTTCGAAAGGACATGACACGATGGTGGGAAGGGAGAATGGGGGCTTGGCGTTTATGGTGTTTATAAAATGTATTGTTTTATATATGGAAACATCGGTTTATATACTCCTGCTCATCAACAGGATTAGGGACACGTTGATACAAAGCTGTCTGATCTGATTGTAAAGACAAATTATTGAAGCTTGGGTTGGAGAATGAAACGTTTGATCATGTCAAGCTCGGGCTTCGAATTCCCATCTTTGGTCGATGTCAAACCGATTGTTTACGTCATCGAACCACAGGTCAAATTAAAATCGTTTTAATACGTTTTTCAACGGACTTCATTGACATTTGCTTTCATTGCAGGACAAGTTATTGAAGAAAGGAATGGTGATTCTGAGGGAGGGAATGAAGAATGATTTAGGTAAGAAATGTAACGACACCAAACGGTGAAGATTTCCAATTACCAAAGAAGCGTTATCGTGTTTTTACCATACGCATGTTAACATGTACCTGAATACATACACAAGTATTTACAACATGAAATGAGTTACACCTTAAGGAAAATAAAGATAGAAATGACAATTCCTTATTGTAAAGAAAACCTTTTAATGCAGAAATAAAATTAGTTTTTAATTTTTGCGATTTTCGCAGTAACAACCTTTCTGCAAAAATACATCCCACGAATTTAATAGCTACTAAATCCCCCTTAACCATAGTTTTACATGTCATAATCATTATACTTGATTTCCGGGGGAAATATACCCCTCGAAATTGAGCATTTTAGTAAATCCGCGCAAATTAAGGACAGACAGAAAGACATTTTGTCAGTAATCAATATGCCATGTTTTTACCGTAAATGCAGCCATATTTTCGTTTTCAATATCGATTGTATGCATAATATTGTAAATGTAGAACGAAATGAATTACAGAAATAGCAAATAATCAAAGCTGGATCATCCTTATTTTCAGCTATTCTTATTTCATTTAAGGGTTAAATAAAATGATAAAATGGAGAGCTGTGTACAGGGTTGTCCCACTTTGTATGAAAAAAGTGTCTGCTTCTTATTGCTGAGTATTTGGTTTCATATTAAATTTGAATTGCTTCATTTAATGTTGATATATTAGAAATTAGCAAAATGCCAACGCTAGGGGAAAAGGCAAAATAATATTTACTTTCGCTGAACACTAATCTAAACTACAAATATTGCCAGTGTGTACAAGTTACAACGTTGTAGGAATCGTTCAAATAAAGCCGTCAACGCAACATGCACATGCCATAGAAACGACTTCACGTAATGTTGTGCTGGATTGTTCATTGCCTTTTTATGTTGCTAGTCCGCTACGCAACCTGATTTGCTCTAATATAATTTTTGGGAATATTGTTCTTTCGGAACCTGTCAGTTAAGAAAATTTTAATATATCGATTCCATTGTTTATGGATTTGAAGACGTCTGGTAAACGATTATGTTCGGTCCGAACAACTGTTTTATTGTTATAACGGGAAGACATACAGGAAACTGTTTGCCTGTGTATTGTCAACGATTATGTTACATGCTTGCTGGTCATAGAATGTCCTAATTATAATCAGAATTTTGATGGGACATCCAACGACACTAGTAAATACGATGCACAAAGTCAAAAGTGTTCTAATGTCAGCGAACTATAAGACACTGC
>JAUMHH010152248.1:0-13602 GCA_032359455.1 Chlamys rubida | reverse complement strand
GGGACATCCAACGACACTAGTAAATACGATGCACAAAGTCAAAAGTGTTCTAATGTCAGCGAACTATAAGACACTGCCAGTTGTGTTTCTCAATGATAATATTTGTCGATGCATTCTCCTTTTCTCTTTATATTATACTGCTCTGATTATATCTAGTAATTTTTCAAGCAACGGGTTTTATGTTATAGTTCAAATATATTAATAGTAGTCAATACTAAGTACATGTACATATATTTATTATATTTGACTGCAGCCATTTATTCATTACTCTACTTGAGATATTTCATGATAACGACTTTCGAATGTTGATATGACGTAATTGAAATAACAGTGATCTTATTCTGTCTTAAAGATACATAATACTAGTACTGCGACATTAATTTCTGTTTCAAAATCTCCATTACAAAAGTGTTTATTATTTAATAAAGCTACTTTGTACTCGGTCGATTATAGATTTAATTTTAACACCTATGTAACTATATGGAATATAAGAAAACAAATATCACTTTCCTGTAAGGGATCTCATTAAAATACTGGGTATTTTGTTTCAAGTAGTAAATAGTCTTAAAACATAACTGTTGCAAAGCTTTTATGTCATTATACATTCTTATTTACTCAATATCCATATGCTGCATACACACGATTTTATAATACCTATACAAATGGCTAAGATGGATATATTTTAGTCAAAATACTCTAAACTCAATACATCATAAAGTTAAAAGTTAAAGTAAGTTTCCAATACAGGTGCCGATAGAGCTCATCTACACTGGACTCAAAAATTAAACAATTGTATAGCATTAAGTCAAAGTTCATTGTTATCTAAATTTGCCTTATAATTTTGATAAAACTCTTCATTCTGCCAAAGTTTATCTATTCCGTTCTATTCTAACGTATTAAAATTTGGAGCGGATACAACGTCCTCCGGAAGGTTGGTCCATACGTCATACGTCATGAAATACCTTATAGCAGGCTATTTATTTTCTAGGTTCTGTGTTATTAAAGAAGATGGGCGAACAGTGGTCGTATCTTCATTCCGAGATCCTCCCAACGTTACAAGCTTTGTTTTATCCACTTCCGGTACGTAATGTCACTCCAATCTGCTATCCATCTGTTCCTTCTCCTTATACTATTACAGGAGCATCGCCTAACAATCAATCGCACGTCTGGCAGTAACCTCATTGTCCATGGCAGTAAATTATCCATAATTTGACACCCAATAAACGTTTACACACTCGCTAGACAATACTGGTCGTGGATATTCATTGATTGCAATAATTCATTTATATATTTATTTATTGATTATTTCTTTTATCTAATATTATTTTGTTTGTTTGATTTTTTATCTATTTGTTATCAAATTACATTTTGATGAATCAGTAAACTTACATCTATAGTAATCATCCTGCATCACTTTGTCATTTGTCATATAATGGTACGCGATGAATAGTTGTTTTTAACACCTACACTCTCTGACATGGACATGATTTTATTGCTTTTTATTACAGACCAAGGATTCCTCTATACGAAAAGTGACATTTCTAGAATTCCGTGACGTGGTCGTCCTTAAAGTCGGAATAGAAGGTAAACACCGCATCACGTGACAGTCAACTGTTAGCACGTTTTTACTTGTCATGACACGCCCACTTGTATTGTTTAATACACATCCTTCAGACATCAAGATATCAAAATGACAGCATCGGGTGTCGCCCAAATCGAAGTAAACCATAAACAAATTGTATTATTTGATCATGCATAGCATTGTCCTTGTCTGTCGATACAAGAGTGATTTAGTACGCATAGTTACATGGTTAGGTAACGCATATATGACCGTCTATCAAAATTTTAGTTTGTCTGATCAGTTGAGCTCATTCGTGTTAATGAGATTAGACTAGGAATCTTTTAAATCGTCTCTATCATTTGATATAGATGATATATTAGATATACATCATATTATATATAATTGTTTTATATGATTATATTTTGCCAATTTATTTTTACGAATAATAGCTACAATTTATGGATCGTTCAGCATTTTCATATCAAACATTTTGTACAATACAGGATTTCATTATCCCTATTGAATTCCGTCATTCTTAGACTATATTAAAGAACCTTTTGACAAAATGACCCAGGTGAAATATCGTTATGCCAAGCAGATGTATATCATCTCATCGTAAGTCAATGGGAAATTATTAGGATACGTTGATTAACTGGTATTTAGCATATTTAACGGCATTTTCATTGCAACTCATTAAAATGGACATTATATGCAATAAACTAAGCGGAACACGTATAACAGTGTCCCCGGTCGCGACCAGACGAAATATTCATGAGCATACATTATGCATGTTACAAAAAACAAAACATTATACATCGTCCTTAAAAGTACCGACAAATGCTTATTCTATATCTTGTATTGGTTGATTTGTATATAAATTGCTGTATAGGTTTTTTTTGACGCATAAAAAACGAATCAACAATGTATTTGATGTGCAAACCATTGCTACACATATCTATGTGATATATGGCCTAAAGGCAGTATACACAGCATGAAAGGTTATTTTTTCTTCATTGCATATTCTGGCAGACATATTAGCTAACTTGCATATGAAGACGGTTAAATTAAATGCATATCATATTGTAACCAGTATCCCTACACACCTAAACAAAGACATACTGAACATAATAATGTATACCACCGACACATTTTCTATATACATGTATTCACATCGTACTGTTTAATGGACAATCCAATATCATTACTATTCGTTGAACTTTAATGACATTTTGATGTAATGTGCATTGAAAACTTGATAATTGTGAATGTTATAAAGTAAGACTTGGATCACGTACTGGATAAAGACAAATACATTCGGCGTGTTATGTTCTGAGTTGTTGTACCAGGAAAGTTAAAATTAACAAAAAAAAACAAAAAAAACACTAAAATCTTTTATGCATACTATGTAAACTTAAAGTAACATATCTTTCTCACACGGAAAACTACCAACACGAGCTACCAAACCCCTGTAATTGTATACTGTGTACATTTCAGAGTCGATAGGATCTGTTTTATCGGATGAAGTTCCTGCCTCAATACGACAGATGCTTTTAGTTTTACTGGTAAGTAAGACCATAAAGCACGTGCCACACATAAACTTGTTGTCAGCCTGACATCGTCATCATCCTCTGACATCGTCATCATCACCATCATCAGTATCACTCTCATCATCATATCCAACATCATCTGGCATTATCATCTGACATCATCATGATGATCATTTTTATAAACTTACATTTAAACTCTTAAACTTGTGTTAAAACTTGTAAGTACAAACATATATATATATGGATATGTTGTATAAGCAGATATTTAAAACATTGCCAGTGCCATGTACATACATAAAGACATATACACCGAGACACTGATGCTAAAACACTGTAATACATGTAATGAACGCAGAGATACATAAGTGACATTTTTCGTATTTTAGGATTTTAAAGGGGGCATTAAGAAATATATATTCAACATTTAACATAAAACTACTTGAAATCATTTTTGAATTATGGTATCCCGAGCATATGAACCTTTATGGTAAATATTTTAAGAAGAAATGACATTTCGCTTAAACATAAGGCAACTATATTTCTATTTCAAAAAATGCAGCATCAAGTTATTATCATATAAGAATTTGGAGGACGTACACAATAAATATTAAGAGATATTTTATCAGTTAATTCAATGGTTTGAAAATTTCAACGACAGTTAATATATATTACTCTTGATATGTTGTGAGTTATCCCTTGTCATTTAAGCTTCCTCGCTAGAGTGTAAACAGATTAAAGATACATGTACGCTTAAACGTTCATCATAATTTATTTAAAGAGTGTGCACGACGGCTCGCCACCTACGGAGAACTACGCTAGACTGGAACGCTTGGCTGCCAGAGTGATCTCCCCTTATCTAGGATTCTTTGGTCTCTACGAAGGCTCCAGCACTCCGACCGTCAAGTCATCCTTAAAGCCAGCGTCTAAACTGGTTCCCGCAGGTAGGCAATACATTGTTACTATGATATTTGTTTCCAAATAATATGAGTCTCAATGTGTCATTCCCTTTTTCGTGGTTTTAACCGTTTCACCACTGTAGGCCAGAATGGACTCATCTAGATACACGTATGGTAGAGACTACTAAAGTTACCTAGGGGTGAAAGGGTTAAATACGGTAGTCTATCAGGATATTGTTAGGTCCGTTTAACGGACCCATTCCCTGTTGAAAAGTGCGCGTTAATTGGTTTTGTCTCCCCCACCGATTTGCCCTTATATAAGTCTCATTTGAGAAACCTAAAACAAAACATGCATCAATTCAAATAAATTCTTCATCTTTGATGCGGCTTTGTTTATTTTATTTTGTGTATCGTCCTATTAACAGCTAAGGTCATTTAATGACGTGCCTCCATGTTTGTAGTGTATGCGTGCTTGCGTGTGTGTATGCAGGATACAGGGTATGTTGGTGTGCTTGCCTCCTTGTGATACCGCGGATCTGATGCCGACTTTATAGTGCTATCTCACAGAAATGCCATGCGCTTTGTAGGAAGGACAGAATGGTCATATTGTCATAAATATACTTCAAATAGTCAAATTTCCTGTTTTCAGAGGTGTTATAATGATCATTTAAATTTCTCAAAATGATTCTTATGTCGATGTTTTCCCCCAATTTCATTCAAGTATGCGTTTCATAAACAAATCCCATGATAAATCCCTGAAATACCTAATTGTGCCTAACACTGACTTCTGTAACGTGAATAGATAATGACTGGACATTTCGGTCAACTATCTGTATCAGTTCATTGAATGCAACGCAACAGAACAAACACAACGGACTTACTTGCTTTTATGCAGTTTGTTGCATTCAAAACACAAATGCATATTTGTTTACACAACTACGTTTGTGATTTCTTTAGACATGATCTGTTATTCATCATTCATATATTTTGTTATCGAAGGTTTCTAAGAAGTTCTGGCGTATTTAAATGACAAAATGTCGTCCCTTAATCTGTTGTTGTTAAGCCCGCTGACACACATACATTGCTGAAATACAACAGCTTGTTACTCGTGACCCTTTTTGTAAACACAAACTAATACATTTGACTTTTATTTTGTTACAGAAAAAACGGAAGCGTACGACCTCGATACACGATCTTCCCGGCCAAAGTCTGCAAACATTCCCTCCCTTAAATCACCGCATAGTAGGTTGGGAAACGGACACAATCCATTCAGCAATCATTTTCTTGCGCCGGTCCGAGAACATGACAGTATAGGCGGAAGACGCCATAGTATACAGACGTGACGTCAGTGATGTAATAGTGACTTCATAGAACACTGTCATGACGTCAGTGAATTGATAATAATGACATAGAATCGAAAGTTATATCTGTGATTGGATAGTGTGCAAAAGCATACTGATGTGACATGACATCATTTGTGATTTTAATGACGTCATATTAAACATACGTCAAAATGGTGGTTTGATATAGAGATGTATATCATGCAAGCGATAACGTCGTGGAAAACGGTTTAATTTCCATGTTTTGAGGACACCGCCACAATGCTGGGCGATACACTATCGACTCTGACCATCCTAAAGTTAAAATCCAAGGGAAGATGTCACAGATTGGTTAATGCGACAATTGTGATTGGTGAATTAAACAGTATTATACTGATGGTGCATCCCTTATGTCAGTGTTCGGCGATCAGTACCATATAAAAGAGTTGATGACGTGCCAAATAAAATGGATCAGAAGGCCTTACAACTGGTTAAGCGATATATCTCGTTAAGACGATATAACTACTGTATCTTCAGTGAGTGTCTGTATCATTTCCTGTGGCTGATGTATATATATACCACATTCCAAAATAGTCGCCAAACTTATATCCTTGAATTAACTGACTAATTGGTAACCAACGTTATCTATTACTGTTTTAGTGCAAAGTCGAGCAATTTAACTTTCTGTGTATAGATGCGTGATTGATATAAATATACATGCTGTATATCGAATCAAATTGCAATGATATTAGACGGAAAACAATGGCTGTCACGACATTCCAAGTGTGGAGGAAACGAGTCAATATCACTATATCAACCATGGAAAGCATTCAAATATCATGACAGTATTAATCAGCCTTTTTCCTTCGTGACCGTTGACTTGCACTGTTTATCGAACTCGAAGGAAAAAGAGACGATTCTCCTGAAGTGAGTACAGCAAAGATAAAACAGGAACAATAATGGGTAAAATTAAATTCTTGACACTCGCCTTGATTACGAGAAAGGGTTACTTGATGTAAGTGACACTATTAACAACAACAGTGCACCATTTGGCAAGTTGATTTGTCGATACGTTTGTAATGTGTTATGGAAGTGTTACTGTAAGGATATTGTACAAACACAACGTAAATTGTATTAAGTCTATCATTCCAGTGAAGATACACCTAACAGTACGTTTGTGAGAGTGAGAGACAATATGTTAACCAGACGGGTAAAGTGTTTTAAATATAAGTGTTCGTGCTTCATTCCTCTACAAAATATAGTACTTGTCTATGAAATGGTAAACAGAGAGACATTGTGATATGTATGTGGGATTTGTGTCAACTTGACATGTTTACGTCTGTTGCTGTATCCATCAAACCATACAGTGCCATCATAAAATCTTTAAAATTCCGTAACCCATTATTTGTGATAGCCACAATAGTATTGCTGTAGGATATATGTCAATTTCTGTACAATATATTTTGTCGTGTGGTTTTAAACTATGCTAATATATGCAGCAATCCTTGATGTAATATTTGTATGTCAAGACCAATAATAACCTGTTTCGTTAGATATTTCCGTGATAAATGTCAAATTCTGACGACAAAAAAATAAAACACACAGTTTCAAGAAATGTAGGTTGTCAAAAACCATGTATAAGTATTATGGTCCCCATCAATTGCTATTGTAAAATTTCTGTTTCCGTGGGATGATTTTTATCATGATTATAAGTGTGTCATGTGGTTTTGTTCCTTCCCCGGTTCTCATCTTATGGACGTTACATCACAAGAATTTGACCTAGTTTAACATGGAGTTTGTCGTGAGTGAGAAAAAAGATGCGTACCCTTCCGGAATACCTGGTCTTATTCTCCTTGTATTTTGTTCAAAGATGTCCGTAAAAATCTATGCCCTTGTGTCATTGAGTTTTAGTTCGAATGAAAGTTTTGTACAAATCAAACTCTTACTTTTTGCTCCCTAATATTTTACTTTTTATTGAAATATCAATATCTTTGTTTATTTCTTTAAACCTCTTTCTTGATATTAAACATTTGCGAAAATTAATTGGCCCAAGTTCAACAAGGCGAGTAAATCCAACCACCGCAACAGGGACATAGGAACAGATACCAAACAATATATCATTCATTTTAAGTTTACTTTCCTATCCAGAAATGACAAAAATTGAAACGTAAACACATTAGATACATTATGCTGCTTTTTATAAAAGTTATTATTGATTACCGAATGAAAATATTGTTTGAACCTAATAAGATACCGGCTCTGAGTACTTCTTTCGCAATTACCACGCCATAACCATTCAATGCTGGGAAGGTCTATCCTGACAGGCTGTGATTCTCTTAATAGGTTTAGTATTTCTAACTGGAAAAATACCTTCATCACTTGTTTACTTTCGATATACAATTTGTCACACGGGTCTCAAAATTAAGTAACAACATTTTTATATGAACAATCACTTATTGTGAAAAACATTTCAATCCATTAAAAGTTTTAGTGGATTTCGGAATATATGTACTCATGTTTATTAATGCTTATCTTATTGCATTAACACTGAAATTACTATAGACAAGTTGAACACAGTTTTGCAAACTTTCCTTACATTACGAAATTCCTTACCTGAAATATTTTTAAAAGGAAATTGATTGGGTTATCAAAGAATAAAGGAAAACTTCTTCAACTTCATTAATGTTTTCCTTAAGTTACTGAATCCTCATGAAATTAAGGGCTGCTTCTTTTAACAATCAATAAGAAAAACTGGTGAGTTGTTTATGATAAATGATTGGAGTTTTGATGATATTAGGCTTATTTTAGTTTGTATGAAACAGCAATTATCCCGTTTTGTGATAGTGTGCTATCAGTGTTTTCATATCAAAATGATATCCTATAGACTTCATGCATGTATAACGTCTTGGCTTTGCTGTGTGAATTTAACCTACGTTGTATCAATGAGATACGAAAAATCGCATAACTCGCATAAGAAAACCATCCAATACCTATCCAGGTATATGCAAATCGAGGAATTTGGAGTAAGGGTGCCAATTGTTAGGGGATGTCTTTGCTATTCCTGTCGCCAAAGGCGACAAATTGAGGGGCCGAAGGTGCTGAATGATGTGTAAATTATTGAAGAGAATAAAGAACTGATATTTATTCTGTTTCCCTCAATATTAAAACAATTAATTTTAGATCCCAAACAAAACGTGTACGTCTTTCCCCTCTCAATAATGTATAACAGTTTCGGGGAGTATGCATTAATAAAAAAGAACACGAGGTGTACTTCCCTCCAATCCCTACTCCCCCTTTGTATGAATGTAAAGGAAATATCATTTTAACTAGAAAATAAATGTATGCCTGTATACAATAAAGTGATACATGTAGGACTTTCCTTAGCCGACGATTTGGCAACCAATGTGTACAGTATATATATTAACTTTATATAATTTTACAGTAATTATGCAACAAGTTATCTCAACTTATATTAATCACCCTTGCTGGCCCGAATGTTAACACCGAATGTGTACGTTACAGTGAGGGGATGTCTGTATTACGTTATATTATGCTGGAGTTGCATTTTAACAGCCATCAACAGTCTACCACAAAGGAAGCATTATATGTAACGATCCACACACTTAAAACCCGGAAGCAGACTCTACGTGTACGCCATATGTATTGTAAGTGTGTTTATAAAACCATGACATTGTATAATTGTGTGGGGTATGTTTAATTTGTTGGTGTGATCGTCGTTCAGTTGTGTAGTTTATTACACACACAAAATGTTATGGCAGCTATCAAATTGCAACGTTTTAAAAAAATAGTTATTTTGTTAATAAACATGTTTGGAAGATTTATTTCGTGTTTTTCTTTATTTAAATTACATTTACATATGTATGAACAAGTTCAATCAGATTCAAGCAAACTACACACTGTATGTACTTGTCCAAACTGGTCCAATCGAAGGAGGCTATGTGATTTCACCTCGTCCGTTTTTCGTTCCGTCCGTCCGTCTATCTGTCCGGCCCACCTCTATACTTGTTCGGAACAAGTGTTCTGTCTCATTTTACTTAGAATTACCAAAGTTATGTCAGTACGTTTTGCGATGGCTGAGAGTAGCATACTAAAATTAGGTCACTGTGACCATTATCTGACATTTGACCTCTATCAAATGTAACGAATATCTTGAACACCCTGTCTTGGATAGCTATATATTCTACGCCGACTGAATGATAAATACAAATGATTGATCAATGAAACCAAATCCTTCATTATTTTTATTTCCTTATGAGGGTTTGTTGACAGATAATAAGAATTTAATGAGAGCATAAATAACGTGTTTTGTAATTCCTAAGATTTCCAGACATATAAAATGAAAATATTACTGGACAAAGTAAAATTTGTTTAGCGTAAAATTGAAAGTCATTTATGTAGTATTGTACCCTACTGCTGTAAGGGGATCACGAATTGTACACGATACTTTTCCTTGTGTTAATGTGATCACCGATAAATATTTTAGGACCATCGTATTGTTAATTTGTTCTCTAAATACTTCGTAATGATTGTTTTCATTGTACAACATTCTTTAGTGAACAAGTGATCTCTAAATGAGTCGTTTTGATTGTTATCAACGTACAACATTCGTCAATCAACAGGCGATCTCTAAATGAGTCGTTATGATTGTGTTCAACGTGAATCATTTGTTAGTCAACTAGTGAATAATATAAATAATTTCCTTAAACGAGTCATAATGAGGGAAATTATAGGAAATCACGACGATACATACACTATTAACAGGATGAGTTCATGTAAGTGCTACACACAATCGTACTTCACAATGCCGGAACAGGGATGTTTTTTTGTTTTTTGTTCGTTTTGTTTTGATTTTCTTTTGGGAGGGGGGAGGGGCAGGGGGTCTAAACAGAGTCGATAGTTTGGGTTCATTATGCCTAGTAAGGAAACAAATGACCATATTCTTTGTCGAACACTTTTTTATTCATCCACAAAAAGCATCAATGCTTTCTCCATTTTTATATAATTACAGATTGGTATTATATTTGTTTTCCCGAAAAAAATGGGAAACAAAAATGAAAAGAAAAATAGGATTTTCGATATGCATACCAACAACTTAATCACGATGACACCGGGAAAATCTGCACACATTTGTTCGCCTTATTTATTTGAGTACAAAACTTATGACATTGTAAGTTAACCAGTGTGTCTTACATGCACAAGTTGAATATTTATATTAAATGCAAATGTATGGATTTATTTATCTCAAAAGCATAAGTCCAAATGTTTACATAATGATACACAAGCAATAGTATTTGCCTTAATTAATAGTTAAGCGAACTTTGATTAAAAATGGCTAGTATCTAGGAATGAAGCATATGTATGAATTGAAAAAATATATAAATTCAAATAAGGTATGAATTGAAGATTTGTTAATAAATTTTAAATCAAACTGAGGTTTTAGATTGTATTCAATTCATATTTGTTTACAATTTTAGAGGGCCAGACTTGACACATGTTTGCAACAAAATCAATCAAAATTGAAAAATAAATCAATCGATAAAAACATGAAGAAGTATACACATAAGTACTGAGTTTAATCTCCATATATCTAAGTTAATTTATAGAAAAGTTGGAATGACCTAATGGAAAAACCTTCCCATTAATATATTGTTAACAGTAGATGCATCATCAAAACAAATTAATATACAATAAGTACATGTATGTTGCATTCATGAATTGTACATGTTTATCTTGCAATTCAACTGCTGATTGGGCAGGCATCTATTTGCTAGTTAAACGTTGAAGCAGCACATAAATACACATTAGACAATTTTAATCTGTGGAAGGCCGTACAAACTTGCCAATAAAAAGGATAGTTCCTGAAGTGACATCACGGATGACGAACAGGAAGGGGCGATCTGCTACGAACTGTAGCGGCATACTCATCATACGGATCATTACGCCGGTCGCCGCGGCAGCTTCGGTTCCCTCCTCATTCACTTCAACAAACGCCTTGTGTACCACGTCACTGATGTGTGCATCCACAGGGGGTGAGTCGAACATCCCGCTTAGATCGGCATCTTCCGCCGAAAACACGTCACGGATTCCGAGTTTCGAAAGAATGCTCTTGAGGTCAAATTTCGCCTCAATCTTAAATTTCGGCAAGGCTACCTCTATTTTCTGTTGTCGCATTTCTTTAATGATTTCTGTGATCATCGTTAAGGAAATGTTTTTCTCAATGTTTGTAAGCCCATCAACTGAATTTGGCAAAATGATCACCATGCTCCTATGTTTGCCCTGATACGCCAACTCGACGGCTGTACAGTCATATTTTTTACTCCATCCAAATGGAATATTTTGTTCACTCGCTTGCATCATGTCCACGTTCACTGCCTCTGTAAGGCTAACGCGGAAGTCTCGCTTTGCTGTCGCAGCTTGGGGGAACTTTGTTTCCCAGCTTCCTTTAAAGTAAATGGCGTTGGCAAGAATAATCAAAGAAAGGCCGCTAATAGTACCTGCGGGAATCAAATCTTGTATTCTGTTGTTGGTCTGTGCTTCAACCCAAGCGTTGATTGTCTTTCTAGACCCTTCTGGATCACCGCCGAAATTCAGCAATTCCATTTCGCTTCCATAATACAGTTTCGAGTTGTCTGTATAATCTGCTTTCAATTGTAATCCCTTCTTTGAGAATATTCTATTAGCAATACTCAAAACATCACTTTCGGTTTTATTAAGTTCCTTGTGAAGCTTTTGGTATTCCTCGTGGATGTTCCCCGTCGGAACGTCACTCAAACGAAGTGCTTCCATAATCTGTCTTCTGGACGTTCCTTCTGTTCCGAGCATCGACAGCATCATGGCTGCCGAAACGCTGTATGGAGATATCACGGCATTGTTGGGCTTTCCAGCACAAACCTCCCTGTAAAGGTCACAGGTGAATTCATTGACTCCATCACTGTATGACCGAAGCATCATCGTCGGCAGCTGCTGCTGCTGCTGAACTTCCATTATTCGTTCTTAAAATATCGCTCAGTAGATCACAGTTGAAAGTCCTGGTGTCCCTCCGAGGTAACGTATCAACAAATACACACCAACCAACAAAATGTGTGTTTTTCCCACAGTAAACCTAAGAGTACTTGAAATCGTTATATATCACATGCACTTGTTTTTGCTACAGAATGTCTCCTTGTGTACAGGATGTTTGTACATACTTAGTTAACAACCCTCGTAAATTGTCAGGTGACTTACTAAAGGTCACAAGTTGAGCCTCACAGGTTGCGCCCAATCATTAGCTTTGATAACTTCCCATCCCCTTCTTTTTGGAACGTTATCTACCTTCAGGGTAATACACAGTCACTAAGATATACACATGCCCACAAAGCTGTATAGAATGTTTAGTAACCGCTGGAGCAGAACACATAAATCGAGCGACCTTGACTCACGCCTACCTGAATGACACACTCGTGTTCATTAAGCTATACACACACAAAGACGAATGCATGTAAGATCTAAAGGCGTAAATCAATCAACTTTCTCAAGCTGTGTGAATTAGTTGATATACTGTTGAAACACACGTTACAGCAGTGTACGCTAGACTTGTTATGTTCTGGGTCGGTAATGGTCATAAACAATTTATAGCTTCGATGCGTTTACATTTATGATCAGGGACACATAATGAGGCATGGGAACGACATTTTACCGATCCGGGGATGTATCGCGTCACCTCATGTAACAGACGATTTACATTGGGGCATGGCAGTTACTTAAAATTGGTATATGGAGCCAGGAAGTATTTATTGATATAGACCGATTATAATGCCCTGTCGTGTTGACCTTCGATTGCCATATTGACTAGAGACGAGTCGATAATTAGAAAGGGAGTATGGGTAGATATATGTTACAGGCGAGTCGATAATCAGAAAGGGAGTATATGTAGATCAATATTACAGGCGAGTCGATAATCAGTAAGGGAGTTTAGGTAGATCTATGTAACAGGCGAGTCGATAATCAGATAAGGTGTACCGGTAAATATATGTTATATGCGAGTCGATAATCAGATAGGGTGTACAGGTAAATATATGTTATAGGCGAGTCGATAATCAGAAAGGGAGTATAGGTAAATATATGTTATATGCGAGTCGATAATCAGATAGGGTGTACAGGTAAATGTATGTTATACGCGAGTCGATAATCATATGGTGAGTATAGGTAGATCTATGTAACAGGCGAGTCGATAATCAGATAAGGTGTACCGGTAAATATATGTTATATGCGAGTCGATA
>JAUMHH010152237.1:0-19111 GCA_032359455.1 Chlamys rubida | reverse complement strand
GTGCGGTTTATACATGGATGAAACCATAAGAAATAAGAATATCAGCAAAAATATATGCCGTTTTGAAAAGTCGGGTCATCAGCATATGCCTAAATGACCTTGATAATTATGACCTTTCCTTTCCAGACTGGACTATCTGCCCTCCACGTAGCTGCCCACTATGGCCAGGTGAACTTTGTAAGAGAGATGCTCACCAAAGTTCCGGCTACTGTCAAGAGTGAGATGCCGGGAGGGACAGGGGACGCTGCACTAAGTGGATTCTCCGCAGAGGTCAGTAACTAAACGTTTAAACAATGACATTTATACTACATATGAATAAGAAGTAAATTTAATTAGCTTCAAACTCTCCTTGTACAATTATCCTCTCTGTTTGCTTCCAGGTGTGTCCTTGATATATACCTGCGTGTCCTTGACCTTGTTCTCTGTGTTGATTTCTCAGTTGAGATTGTAATTAGTCAGAAGTAATATCTATAATAACTGTACTATATACTGGTAACCTATTCTTGATAGTTGTGTGTAATGTAACATTAGATATGTAGATACTGTTTTTTCCCAAAATGTAGATGTCATGTACACAATTCTGATAAAAACTTCCAACTATACTGACTGTTAGGGACTTATGCTGTGTTAGTTGTGTTTTGTTAGGTGTGTAAACTATCCCTGTGTGAAACTAAGAAGTCTGGATCAGGTTGTAGAGAGTAGTGAGGATACTTAACCCTTTAACCACATGTACAGTAGTCCATAATGGACTCATCCAGATCAATGCATGGTAGAGTCTACTAAAGTTACATAGGGGTGAAAGGGTTAAGACTTTAGATCAAACATACTTGAGAGACCACCTCTATTAAGAGATCACTTGTGTTAAGGCACCACTTTCCCATTGTAGTTATTTTCGTGTTTAATGAACCTGTATTAAAAGACCACCTACAACTAGAGACCACTTTATGGACTTCACAAAGTCATCTCTCAGTACAGGTTTGATGGTATGGTGGTATTGATTCCAGAACGATGAAGAGAGTATACCTTTAACTCATTCACCCCTACATATCTAAATTGGACTTGCCCAGTCTTTGATTTAGTAAGGTTCAAATGTGGCTTTAGGGGTGAATGGGTTAACCCTTTCACCCCTAAGTAACTTTATTAGACTCTACCATACATTTATCTGGGTGAGTCCATTGTGGTCTACAGTGGTGAAAGGGTTAAAGGAAAATATAGTTGAAAAATATGAGATTCTGATGTTGATAATTCCCAAAGTTTTTTCTGTGTGTAAATAAGTTTGTAATGCTTTATTTCTGAAAAACTTCTTCCTCGTTCAGTTGGTTGGTTGTCTCTTATCATTGGCAACATGTACAATGAGACCAGTGTGACAAAAACACCACAGGTACAACAGTTTCCTTGGAAATAACAGGTTTCAACTTCGACAGGTTCACTTGTCATGAAAATGTATTACACCTAATGGTAGATCTGGTTTACACAGTGTTTCTGATGACCCAGTTTTTAGGGGTTTTTTGGCAGTGTACAAAACTAACAACCTCTTTACCTTATTTATCTGTTTGATCATTGAAATAAATGTAGTTAAATGAATATATTTTTGTTTAATTTACAACAGTACATTTTGTTATCCTTCTATGCTTCCAGCAAAAAGTTTTACGCAAATGGTTAAATAAAACTCAGGTGAGAAACTGACCTCTACGTGACCTTGGAAGGCACTGCAGTCTCACCAGCTTACATTTCTAGATGTGTTCACAGTGTCTATAGTGTCATACTGTAGTATTGATAGTACTGAGACCTGCACAACTAATGTGGTATATCCCTGGGTCTAACGTGTCCACCACCCTATATATCATTATAGTCTTAGTAACAGTAACACAAACATAGGTACAATCATGTGCACATACCTGTAATTAGTGTGTATAATACCTGTACATACCTGTAATTAGTGTGTATAACCTGGTCCACAACACATATTATATAATACCTGTACATACCTGTAATTAGTGTGTATAACCTGGTCCACATCACATCTTATACCTGAACATAATTGGATACCAACCGAGTCTCATGCCCCACTATATACAGAGTTATGGCCCTTGGTTCAATTTTGATACCAAAGTTTGTCTACGGACTACGGATTGCTTGCAATACTTAGCCTTTTTAACATTATCCAGTAAATCATGAATTATTTTCAGAGACAGTCATGATCAGTTGTCATAATTATACATATGTTTTATCAAAAAAGGGGGTTAAATGTACTCCTTTGTCAAATTTTGGCTAGAATGGTTTGAAACTGCAAACAGTATTCATTGCAATCCTCAATTACATATCAGATATCGCTGTATGATGGTATCCATAATATCTCAAGCCAATCCTATACCTGTGGGTAATGATTTCCCAGTATAATACAGACTTATCTATGGGCAAAGTCTGTCTATGGGAAAGGTCTATACATGGGTGAGGTCTGTCTGTAGGCAAGGTCTTCATGTGGGCAAGTTTCATATATAGGTGAGGTCTGTGTATGGATGAGATATATCTATGGGAAAAGTCTACACATGGGCAATGTATGTCTATGGGTGAGGTTTATCTGTGGGCGAAGTCTGTCTGTGGGCAAGGTTTACATGTGGGCAAGTTCTATATATAAAGGTGAGATCAGTCTATGGGTTTCATTTCACAAAGATTTTACTGAATATTGTAGCTTATACAAATTCAAAAGGAATTGGGCAACATGCAGGCGCAATGCCTATACAAGCCCTCTCCTAGAGGTTATTCTATGGGTTAGATATATCTGTGGATGAAATCTATCTATGGACAAGATATATATATATGACTAAGGTCTGTTTATGGGCAAGGTTCATCTATAGGTAGACCTTTGAGCTACAAAACAGTATAGGATTTCGGAATAGAAATCGTTCTTTTTCTCTGGAAATTCGGTGCTCAGGTATAGAATTACAGGTGAGCTGTTTGTCTCCAGAAAAATGTATATCCTCAACACCTTAATGGATGTGATTTATGATCATCTCTATACACATATAGCTAATAGTATCACACTTAGTATATACCCACTAGGTGGTACATGTTCACAAACAAGTATCACCTAATCCTTACAGAAGGTATCACCGTATAGCTTGTATCTCTACGTCAAACAGGTGTTAGTCTTTGGCTAAAAAAAGAAGTACTTGTACCATTTCCTCAAAGAAAGATTGTTTTCGCAACTTTGTTGGTTTGCAGTTTTAACAGGATGCTGCTTGTCAAAAGACTAACTGATCATACAGTTTTGCATTTCTGAGGATATGGAGAAATATCTTTCGTGTTGTAAATATTTAAAGTGTATGGCCACAACAGGACATTCCTGTTCTCACATTTTCTTGCTTTGAAGCTTTGTATAGTCTTATTTCTATTATAATAATTTAAAGGCTCAAAATTGGTCTCCCAAGAGAAAACCTTGAGTGATGTTCTGTATTTTCTAAGGTTAAATGTGACATTCCTCCTGTTTGTGTCAGTGGGTTACACTTGCATGTTGCTTATGTTTTCCTGTTGACCTTTGAATCTTTGTACCTGCAGTTATTTCCAGAACAGGTAAGTAAAAGCACGTTTACCTGTGGAAAGACAGGTGAAGGGATGGCATAATTGTTTAACCCTCACATATTATGTATGTATACAAATTTGTACTGGGCACCACACAGAATGTTGATTTAAATGACAGAGTATTGGTTGACTCCTCCGTTATACCAAAGGTGGTAATATAGTTCCCGTAAAATAGCATGGCATTTTATTTGAACCTCCATGCACACGTTATACTTATGTACTTGTTAAAGTTGCATGAGCCTACATTAATTTTGAGCCGAAGTAGAAAATATCTACATACACTAGAATATATCTCTTTAAGGATTGGTGTCCAAATAATAAAAAGGAATAACAACTGATACCTATGTAGGCCATTTTCCTGACTTGCTATTCAGCTTAGTTCCTCCAATCCACCTTGAAGCTCATTTCTACCATATGAGATTGCATGCATGTGTTATGTTGTATGTGTTATTTTTGTGTTGAGTGGGAGTGCCTGCTATGTTGTTTTTATTAATTTTCATCATCCACTATTCGAAGAAAACAGTGGGTATTCATTTGGACCTATCTGTGTCCATCTAGCTGTCAAGTTTTAGTTTCCGTACAATAACTGCCCTAAAGATGGTCTGATTTGAACGAAAAATGTATTATGCGTATGTTGATATGTCTCAGGCTGAGTTCAATCATAAATATGATCTGTGAAATTTTACACATACTTAATGAGGTTTCAACTTCTAATTGGCGACCAGTAATTGGTTTCTGTGCAATAACTGCCCTAATAATGGGTCAATTTCAACAAAATTTGATATGCACATGCATATTGATATGTCTCAGGCTGAGTTCCATCATGAATATGATCCGTACATATTTATGCACATTTAAAAAAGACTAAATCTGAAACATGTCCTGCAAGTGGGGGATATAAATTCCATGAATTTGCTTGTTGTGTTGAGGGGCATGCCTGTTATGTTAAACGTTATGTTTGAGCGGGCATGCAGTGTTGCGTGATTACTGGTGACTGCAGCCACTACTGTGTTTGGTTTGTTACAGATCCTATTCCTCACCTTATATTAATGATACATCACAAGACAAAACTGCAAACGTCTCACTTTTAATTATTTTTCTTTAAGGACACTTTTCATTTTAATTGCTACTAATAAATTGTATGCTTAGTGCATATCCTAAATTTCTCATTTTATGCAACATTCTTTTACAGGTGTCACAAATAGACTTTATCAAATGATATATTTACATAGCTAGGTACTAGATTTATTGAAATATATTTACGTTACTTGAGCAGTTTGACTAAAAAAAACTCTTGGTGCACCTACAACACAATTCAAATTGTGTACCTTTGTTCCAAAAAACTTTCAGAAGGAAATATTAATTAATCAGTGTCTACGTGACTTTTGCTGGCATGAAGAATCCACAGGTAGTAAATTGTAGTCAGCATAGTAAACTGCTATAAAAAACATGCTGCAGCTAATTGCATCATTATTACAATCATTTATATTTTGTGATGCAGTTTTTAAGTATTATATTTGCACAGATTTGAACTTTAGAAAGAAAAATATTTATGAAATTATTATTAAATATTTCATAATTAATGTGACCAATTATATATTGTCTGTTGAAATAAATTAAAATAAATATTAATATGATATTTGAATTCATTTCTGGTTGTCCTCACAAATGAATGCAAAAATAGTTTACTGGTGTCTCACAAAGTGAATAGCACAGTGGAAGGGGAGACAACTAAATGTTACATTTTACTTAGAGACATGCAGCTGAAAGAATGAATAAAGGAACCAACAAATTGATGTTTGCAGGTGTTATAATCAATAAACCACTGTATTTATATGTTACACAAATTTGTCAGTACTAGAGGATCATTAACAACCCATTTTGTGCTGGTGAAATTATCCTGAACACTGATCAGAGATGGATACAAGGGGCAGTGTCAGTATATAGTGAGGGAAAATAATGCAGAAAAATGAATGGCTGGTAATAAGTGTGAATAACTCAACAATGTAAATCTCCATTTTTACAATGAAGATAAACTTTAACCCTAGAACATATACTGTATATCAGGGAACTTTTGCCGAGTCAAACTTATGCTGATATAATTAATATTCGCCCAGTGATGATTTCCATTTTCTCATTTGATTTCTCTGTACTATGTTTATTATATTGTTAACTACTGTTTGCTCCAATGACAAATTTGCCCTCATTACGGAGGGCAGAAATGGCGAAAGTTTAATTGCTGTGAAAAGTTCCTGATATACAGTGTGTTGTCCAACTTTTCATTCTATACCTGTTTGACTGACGTTAGACACGGTTTTCATCCATTACAGCTGTTACGGATGGATCTGACTAACGTTAATCTTACCTGCTTGACTGTTGTTACCTGTCTGATGTTAGATTTGTAATGTTACAGTCAGGACTGACTCCCCTTCACCTGGCTGCCCAGTCTGGCCATGAAGGACTTGTGCGACTTCTCCTCAACTCCCCGGGGGTACAGGCAGATGTATCCACAAATGCTCAGGTGAGGTGTCCTATTGTTGGTATTACAGGTATTAGTTGATTCACTAGCTACTCAGGAAAATAAAAATCTTGAAATTGAAAGAAAAAAAAATGAAAAAAAATTGCTCTCTTTACATATATAATAAATATCTATTCTGATCCTTTGGTCGGACTGACTTTGGTTTTAGTTTGCCATCATGATAGTACAATTATATGACTTTGTATGAAGTCTTGAAGAGTTTGAATCCAGAAATAAATTGTTTTATGCAAAATTTACCAGAGTTGAAAGTAAAGATTATGTGATGAAGAGAATCTCAAATTAAAAATGTTTCCATTTAGAAAATTTCTTCACCATCGGTGGTCTCAAACTTCAAATTTGAGACCTGAAGAACGACAAGGTGCCTAAATGAAAACAGATATAAGATGTCGCCAAACTGGTTAAGAATATTTTATATAAAGGTTTTATAGGGGTTAGATGACTTGTAAAACAATTTTCATGTTACAGGTAATGAATGTATATAAGATGTTCTTTATGATTATATTTCCTAGGGAGCCATTCCTCTCCATCTAGCCGCCCAGGGTGGACATACAGCCGTGGTCAGTCTACTACTAAGTAAGTCCACAACACAGCTTCACCTCAAGGACAAACGTGGCCGCACCGCCCTTCACCTTGCTGCAGCTAATGGCCACATTGACATGGTGTCGCTGTTGCTAGGACAGGGAGCTGACATCAATGCCTGTGACAAAAACGGCTGGACGGCCCTCCATTTCTCGGCCAAGGCAGGCTACCTCACGGTGGTCAAACTTCTGGTTGAGGGGGCAGCTTCGCCAAAGTTTGAGACCAAGGATGGCAAGGTGCCCATTTGTTATGCTGCAGCAGCTAACCACTCGGATGTACTCAGTTACCTAATGAGAAAGGACCACAACACGCAGCACCTTATGGATGACAAAAAGGTAACTGGCTGCATTTATTCATTCTGTTTGGTTTTGTATTAACCCATTCACCCCTGAAGACACATTTGAACTCTTCCAAATCAAAGGTTGGAATAGTCCATTATGAAATTTCAGGGGTCAATGAGCTAAAGAAAAATATTGCTTTACAAATTTGAATGATTATTGGCAAACTGGTTTTGAATATTAAGTTTCACTGTTATACTGTGTATATGTGAGAAAACTGAGGACATGCATTGTACTTTTAAGAAGTCTGCAATGTTATATCACATTGTGAGAAATCTGAGTATGTATACATTGTACTTAATAGAAATATGTACATATATATTTGTACTTGGGATAAGTCTGTACATTATATGTAGATTGTGCTCGTGAGAAGTTTGCAATTAGCAATTTCCAAGTAGAATGTGAACAGTATTTCATATATGCGAGGCACTCAATGGACCTTCATTCAGAGGTTTGTGAACTGTTAGTATATATTGTTGTGAGTTTTACAGTTCGTGTTTGACCTGATGGTGTGTGGGAAGGTATATATTGTTGTGTTTTACAGTTCGTGTTTGACCTGATGGTGTGTGGGAAGATGAACAATAACAAGTGTATCGAGGAGTTCATCCTTCTGTCCCCGGCTCCTGTGGACACCGCCGCAAAAATGTCCAAAAACTTTCGTCTACTGGCAATAAAAGAAAAGGAGAGGTCACGTGATCTCACGTCCGCTGGTAACTACTGTGAATTCATGGCAACCGAGCTGTTGGCAATTGCGGCAAGTGCTAACAGTGCAGGTACTTTACTGAAGGCAGTCGACTGTCACGGAACACAATTCCTGGATGTACTGATTGAGCACGAGCAAAAGGAAGTTGTGTCTCACCCCGCAGTACAGAAGTACCTGTCAGACGTGTGGGTGGGTAACCTACGCTGGGCCACCTGGAAGATTGTCATGCTGTTCATGGCCTTCCTGTTTATCCCGATCGTGTGGCTCATCTTCTCCTTGCCACTCAAGCACAGGTTTAACAAGGTGCCTATCATCAAATTCATGGCTTACCTGGTTTCTCACCTGTACCTGATGATCCTGTTCTCGTTAACAGTGGTCTTACCTCTTGTGCCCATATGGCAGTCGGGCAGCCTGATCCCCCACTGGTACGAGTGGCTACTCCTCGCCTGGTTGTCTGGCCTGCTTGTGTCGGAACTGACTAATCCAGGAGACAGAGGTGGCCTCGGCTGGATCAAGGTCATCTCAATAGGACTCAGCTCCATAGGAATATTCGTGCATGTCATTGCATTTGCATTTGACACAGAAAACCGACTGCTCATGTTGTATGTCAGGAACCAGTTCTTTGCATGTGCTCTCCTCATGTCTTTTGTACAGTTACTAGACTTTTTATCATTCCATCACCTGTTTGGACCCTGGGCTATTATCATCAGAGATTTGTTGAAGGACCTAACACGGTTTTTAGTGATTCTTTTAATATTTATAACGGGGTTCACCCTACATCTCTCAGCGATATACCAGCCGGTTTACAGTCCGGTGTCGGAGAACTCTGCACTGGGCACGGGCGTGGGCAACGGTGAACCAGAGACCTTTATGACCCCTATTGACACATTTGAGTTACTGTTCTTTTCACTTTTCGGGCTGGTTGACCCGGACAGTTTACCCACCACCTACAGAAGTCCATTCTGGGTGATCAGTCTCGCTAAGATTGTGTTTGGTATCTACATGATGGTCACCCTCATCGTACTCATCAACCTTCTCATAGCCATGATGTCCGACACCTACCAACGAATCCAGCAACAGTCGGACATGGAGTGGAAGTTTGGCCGGGCCAAACTGATCAGGAACATGAACAAGACTTCCGCTACTCCCTCTCCGCTGAACTTGTTCACAAAGCTCATCACCTACTGTCGTGTGGCATATAAACACAGAGGTTAGTGTCGTATTCACTTCATCATCTACTGTTGTTTGTAATACTCTACCTTTAAAGTTATGTCTTGAAAGTTTTGAGACCCTTGCAAATGATGTTCAGGAGGGGGTATACTGAAAGTGCCCGGCGCATAAATATTTTTCCAAGTACAATGAAACATACAAATATACCTGTCAATGTTCTTATTCAATCCTTTATGAATATGTAGTTTGAAGAAAAAGATTGAAAAGAAATGTGTGCTAAAAATAGGAGATTACATCAATAAGCAAAGCCCCTGTTGAGAGTTGTCTGCCTTTGCTATTGTAGGTAAGCTGTGTTCTGGTCAGTCCCAGGACTATTTACACGAAGATGAGGATCTGGACAATGTGTCCGACTCTCGGTCAGTTGACCTCCTCGCTCACAATTCAGTCAGCTGGCTACGCAACGTTGTGCGACGTAATACCCAGGTGGCCCCAGAAGGTAATCACAGGTTTGAAAAATAAAGAGAAAAGAATCTTAAACTGTTTTTTTTTTTAATCATCCATTTTGGAGCTGAATATCACATCCACTGTCTCCAAATCATGCAAGAAATGTCAAGAAAGGATAGAAAGAAAGAATAACATGGGAAAAGGATAACAAATGCCTTGTGCACAACATGATATAGCATCTTCTTCCCAGCATCTTTTTATTAAGTTCTACTGGACCATAGATTACCAGTCAAAATATATATGGACATACCTTGTTGTTTAACATACTCTCCTGATGGGCTAAAGATTTCTGTGTCCAAAGAGATTACTTAAGTCAGTTGGTTAATTGCTAGTTATTTGTTCCATGTTTATAATATATCTTTCCAGACCAATCAACCATTTAAAATGAAAGCCATATGTGAATAGGTCATTATAGGACATTCAATGTTAAGAGGTATTACCCAGTAAGTTCTCATTCTGACAGTTTGGTTTCTGTGCATGCCAGTGACATGAGGATGTTAATGTTATCTAATTTTGACAGGTGGATTCTTGCGTGTCGGTGGTCACCATGGTCCACAACGCCTGGAGGATGTCGTTGATTGGCTAATGGTGGTCAAGAAGTACCTATCAATGCAGGGAATCGAGGATACTGACCACTCGTTACCCGATGAAGAGGATGTCGATAAAAATGGAGACCTTACTGGAAATATGGTCTACAAAATGGGGGGAGCACAAGACAGCATGGAGAAGTCCAACAGGAACCACAAATCCTAGATATGGCACTCAACATTCATAACAGATCCAAACTGAACCAAAAGTCTTAAGTTTGGAGCTGATATGTTGGGAGAGGTCTAGAGAGGGACCAGTGTTTGATGTGATACAGGACAGTGCAAAAATAATGTCCACCAGGGACCAGACTTAAGTACTAGATGTAGCACTTCAATCCCATAAAACTTGTATACTTATTTGACTAATTAAGGCTGTGATGCAATTTATGAAATAATTCATGTATAGTTTTCCAGAGAAGTGTAGGTACAGGAATGGCTGTGATTTCTTTCAATGTAAAAATAACTCTTATGACTGGTACAAAGGAATATGGTGATCTTAATGCCGCAATCTGTGGAGGAAAGGAAAGAGATGAAATAATATGTGTAATTATTTGACTGTGATACTAGAGTAATTCCCCTTGAGGAACTTGACCGGTGTGTTGCCTATTTGTACATATTGATACATAAATTGTATATTTGATGATGTATTCATATTAAAGTTCACAATTATCAAGTTAGTGCAATGTATCACTTGTAAATGTTTGCTGAAGTGCATCATCTATTCATTTTATTTTCTAGACAATTAATTTACCTTGCCTCATGGGTCCTAAGTCTTGTAATAAATACCTTTATTTAACTCATTCACCCCTGAAGACACATTTGAACTCTTCCAATTCAAAGGTTGGAATAGTTTATTATAAAATTTCAGGGGTAAATGAGTAAATTGAAGGTACAGTTTTGATATTGTGATTCCTCACAG
The DNA here is from genome assembly GCA_032359455.1 of Chlamys rubida. Taxonomy (NCBI): domain Eukaryota; kingdom Metazoa; phylum Mollusca; class Bivalvia; order Pectinida; family Pectinidae; genus Chlamys; species Chlamys rubida. The sequence continues at coordinate 8,190 of JAUMHH010152237.1, read as the reverse complement.
CTTCCAGTACGAAAGAAATGCTTGATTAGAGATGTGATACATTTTGTTTTCATATAAAAACATTTTTATGTGAGGTAGGTTTATTGTATTTGATTTACTGATCGGGAAAATGCTTTCACAGTATCTACTTCATGTTGCAACACGATATCTCTCCTAGACGAGAATTCAAACTGAGTTTGCACTTTACCATGATTACAGATATTGACTTTAATTGTTATATGTCCTGGTTGTTTTACTATTTATAATAGCTCTATTTATTTTACAACATTTTGAAACAAGTGATTTCAACTTATATTAATCACTCTTAATGGCCCGGAAGTAAGGGTGGCGGGGGGGGGTCTTGATGTCGTAGGAAATCATAGTACCCAAAGAACACCTGGGTCGTCAGGCAGGTGGCCCCGTTTCTTTTCACGTCTGATCGGGAAATCAAACCCCAGCTGCCTTGTTGGAAGGGGAGTGTGTTATCCACTGCACCACCCAATCACTTTCCTAAAAGGGGTAACATTTTTTTTTTTTTTTTTGATAAATGAAAAGTTAATTTTTGGATATGGACTTCAGAAAAAGGTGGGAGCTATTATCACAATGCTGAAATCAGCTATTGAAGATAAATTCACATTGTAGAAACTAGACTGTTCTTCTGCTTTGACATGTTCTTCATTTAATTTTTTTTTTTTTTTTCAGTTAATAATTAATTGAAAAGTTGGTAACTATCATTTCATTTACTGTTATCTATTGTACACATATTTTTATTTTTCATTTCTGAATTGGAAAGCCAAATTTGTGCTTTCTTACTCCGTCCAGTGCAAGAGTCCACAGTTTGGTGACGACAATCAAATTGGTTTTTACTATAAATTGTTTGATATTTTTTAGTATTTGTTTGCCATGCGTTTTATCTACAACACAAACGTTATATTTTAAGATCCGTCCTGTACACAGTGTCAAATAAAGTGTTTGTTACAAGCTTTCTTATTGGGTAAATTGTTTGTTACCAGCTGTCCTATTGGGTAATTTGTTTTATACAAATTGTTCTCTTGGGTGCTTTTTATTAAAGAAGAATTTGGCCTTTTTTTCACACCTTAAAAATAGGAGCATAGTCAATCTTAAAGTATACACGGCAACAAGTTATGTTTCTTGCAAGCTTTCCTATTGGGTGAATTATCTGTTGCTAGTTGTTCTGTTGGATAAGAAATTTGTTACATGCTGTCTCATTGGATCAGTAGTTCGTTACAAGTGTTGTAGGTAAGGAAAAAGGCATGGCCAGACCGGGATTTGAACCTGGGACCCTTCAAAAAGCTAGACGGACGCTCTACCAATTGAGCTACCTTGTTGCCGAGGATCTCTGCTACACAAGATTAGATCAACAGTTTTGTTACAAGTTATTTTATTGTGTCAGTAGTTTGTTACATGCCATTCTTTTGGATCAATCATTTATAAATTGTATTTTGACTACAAGATGAAGAATTTGGCCTATTATTTAGTGCTTATAAATAATAAGCAAATTTGTAATCTATGCAAAGTTAACTCTGGACAAAAACATCAAAACATGGTAGATACAGTAATTACATTGACGATCATCACAAATATGCGTTTTACTTCACAATTGATTCTTAAGCTATCACAAGTTTTTTTTACATTCACTAGCAACATGGTTATAGTGTAGTAAATAAAGGCTAAGCAATAGGGTATGGGATTGTCTTGGTAACATTATGAACCTCAATATCACATTTTGCCAAGGCCGACAAATCTGTTAAGAGGTTCGTTACACCATAGGCATGTGTTACTGCCCTTGTGTTAGAGGTTCATTATACCGTAAACATGTGTTACTGCCCTTACGTTAGAGGTTCATTGTACCGTAAGCATGTGTTACTGCCCTTATGTTAGAGGTTCATTGTACCGTAAGCATGTGTTACTGCCCTTATGTTAGAGGTTCATTGTACCGTAAACATGTGTTACTGCCCTTATGTTAGAGGTTCATTGTACCGTAAGCATGTGTTACTGCCCTTAATTGACATTTTAAACAGTGTTAAAATAGAGAAATTTAAAACTTTGTTTTCTTCAAACTGAAAGTTGTATTATGTTTGACAAATGTAATGATAGGTTACACAAAAAATATACAAAAACACTTCAAACTGAATAAAGGCATTTTTATTGAGTCAAAGACATTAAGAAACAGATGAGAATATTGCGCAAGTGTGAATCCATTTTGATTTTCTCTAATTCATTTCATGTATATATGATATAACATGCCATGGAATTGCTGCAGTGTATACAGGGCAGAACAGGTCTGTTAACAATACACTGGGCAATGATGCTTACAAAGTCATATACTGTTCCCATGATACTGAAAGCTACTTCAACAGTGAGGTTGTCAGTACTGCTTTGTGATAGTAGCGGTCTGCAACGTTGCCAAGGTAAATACATGTGAACTAGTCAAAACTATTGTTACCATGGTTACATAGTAATATCATCTCTATGGTAACCTTGGTAGCATTACTGTCATGGTAACCAGGAAATACTGCTGCTTCGTAAACTAAATACTAGCAGTAGCAAGATAAATATACATGTATGAGTACAGAGAAAAAAATGTGGGCCTGGATAAGCTTAGAAGTTGTGAACTCAACCAATAGGGAATAGTAAGTACACTTTTGTCAACACTCCACATAGACACCGACTTTGAAACAGACATTTCTCTTTGTCATGTCATGCCAAAAGTATGAATTGAAAAAGTGATTAATTCAACACTCCCCGGAGTTAAAGGAATGTTAAGATTTCCAAAAACTTCACTATTCTGTTAATTAAGTCATTGATTTCTTGCCTGATAACAAAGTGTCTGGACTCTGGACCACCGTAAACAAGTCATTGTATGTAGCACATGTAATGCCTGACACAACTCATCAAGTAACACACTCACCGCTCCGGATCCATGTGGTGGGCAGATAACGCCCACACCACTAGGTTAAGGTGACAGATAACACCCCCACAACTCTAGAGTAGTTGACATACGGAAGGTAACTTCCTCACCATTTGATGTAGTGGTAAGATAACACAACTGAATGTAGTGGTAGAAAAAACCCTCACTACTTGGCGTAGTGGGCAGATTATTATAACATCCTAGCCACATGCTTTAGTGGGTAGATAACACCCTTACCACTCGGTGTGGGCAGATAACACCCTTACCATTCGGTGTGGACAGATAACACCCTTACCACTGGGTGTGGACAGATAACACCCTTACCACTCGGTGTGGACAGATAACACCCTTACCACTGGGTGTGGGCAGATAACACCCTTACCACTGGGTGTGGGCAGATAACACCCTTACCACTCGGTGTGGACAGATAACACCCTTACCAGTTGGTGTGGGCACAGATCTAGAACAGCTATGCATGGTCCTGACCAATTTCCACAACACAATTCCCTTAACAATTACAAATAATCTTGAGAAATATGAAATCATCCAGTGTTTAGAATTCTGAACAAAGAAATACAAAATCAGATCTTGATTAACAAAGTCAATGAAAGCAGATCAAGAAATTCTTTCCTAAAACGACAAAGACTTTTTGTTTTTACTTTTTAGATGTACATACTGGTATCTATCATCAGCATAACACTAATTAGTAAAATAAGTAGAGATTTTGTTGACACTACTGGTAATTGTACCTTTATCAAAGCAACAGCTAGTACAATATATATCATGTGTACACACAGAGGTATGTCTTCCTGAACTTCTCACATTACAGAAATATGAAATCTTTCCCTCAATACAAAATGTTCAAACATAAGTTTGCCAGGACTGGATACCAGTATGGAGGTTTAAGCTGTACATGTATGCTCACCATCAAGAGTGACACTCTAACTTCAGTATCAATTGTGGGATTCATACCTCTAATCAAGTACTCCACATATGAAGTTCATATGGACAGAGCTATGTAAAACATTTCATGAGAATTTTATCTTGAAAAGTTTAAACGAAAGAACATTCTGAACAAAATATTCTTGTGAAAAACAACCACGAGATAGTGTGAAAAGTGCCCCCTCTGACTTTGACATGTAACGATGTATTGTTTATGTATCACCGGAGGAGATGCTGCCTCGGTGTTCAGCCATCCAGGCAGGTATCATATGTTAACAAAACATGTGACGATAACCCATCATAATGAAATACTGAAGAATGTAAACTACACCAGTGAAACACAATAACGTACGTTTATTGTCATGTTACAGTAGGATAGTCTGCTTCCTAGGACTAACCCATACATATGATGTATACCAGATCTTATGGACAATGGAGATTGTGTACAACAGTATACTGACTCAATAATAATAATCTCTATACACTGTAGGCTTACAGATTAATAATACAAGTTTATTGTACATAACTGACTGTTTAACCTTGCCATTGACCTACACTGCCAGGTCAAAGTTCACAGGTCACAATGTACCAGCAACAGTGACGGAAATATAGATATCATACACCTGATAATGCCCCTGTATGCTGGAGTACTGTACAACGGCAACCTTGTACTGTGTAGCAGAAAATTTTCGCCCAGTCAAATATTCACCCTTCACTGGTAAATACCATGTTCGTCGAGTGATAATATTGTGTATGCTGTTTAGTTAAATTCGGTGTTATGATAAATTTGCCCTTGTTTGCGAAGGGCACAAAAAGGAGAAAAAATTAAACTGCAGCGAAAAAATTGTACTAGAGTATAAATGAGGTGGAAGTACCCAGTCCAGTACCTGTACAATGTTACACTACGTTACAGAGCTGGGTACCCTTATTACAAGTCCAGAAGAATGTTCACTACAAAGCCAAGTACCCTAAGCTAATACCTGTATGATTTAGCACTACAGATAGAAACAAACAAGTCCACATGTACTTTATATCAAAGACAGATTCATTCGGAGCATGCATACATACCTTAAGGCGGCTTATGGGGCGTGCCTTACCTTAAAGTTACAATCTTAGTGTGGGCAGAGAACAGCTATACAAGGTCCTGACTTAATTCCTCATCAAACATTTTAAATAACTTTGTGGTAATATGAACTGAGGTAATTAATTAATGGTAACATCCACTGTGTTAATTAATACCACTTTGAATTAGAAAGTATGCCTAGCTTTCCTGCATCTGTGTCAGTAATTACAGAGTCAGGAATCTGAGGTATGGTGATCTATAACATCCGAGATAAACGCAACCTAGCACAAACCAAGTCACAAACATTATTGACCAAAAGTTGTAACACCATGTCCATTCTGGTGGTCCCAGGATTGTACAACACACAACTCACACTCCTGTAACGTTCCACGTCCCGTCATCATGGCACAGAACAACAACAATGATACTGGTTAAGTTTGTTACAATGAAGTGTAATTAATATTGGTAGACCACAGGCCTTACTATAATACCTGTGTATAATGTAATGTTTACACTAATATAGGACAGGTGACCTCGTTACATTTCCTATGCATAATGTAATGTATACATCAATAATCCATATAGGACAGGTGACCTCGTTATGTTAGCTGTGTAAAATGAAATGTTTACATTAATATAGGACAGGTGACCTCATTATATTACCTGTGTAAAATGAAATGTTTACATCAATATAGGACAGGTGACCTCGTTATGTTACCTGTGTATAATGTAATGTTTACATCAATATAGGACAGGTGACCTCGCTATGTTACCTGTGTAAAATGAAATGTTTACATCAATATAGGACAGGTGACCTCGTTATGTTACCTGTGTAAAATGAAATGTTTACATCAATATAGGACAGGTGACCTCGCTATGTTACCTGTGTATAATGTAATGTTTACATCAATATAGGACAGGTGACCTCGTTATGTTACCTGAACATGTTAATGTTCACAATTTACTACTTGACTTGTAAAACTGACAAAATGGGATGAATACAGTACATATTGTAAATAAATGGCACAAACCTCATCTACTGGTGACATTGATATACACAACAGACACCATTAGCCACGACATGGATTTCAACAAAAATCTTTACCAATAAAACAACAAATAATTAAAGCATTGTAAGTTACTAACACAAAGACCAGTAATTAGTGTAGGATCTACAGAACATGAGTATCTAGAGTGACAGACTTCTACTACACATTGTCACATTACTACCACACAGACAGTAACTCAAATATTTAAACACGTGTGACTGGAGTAAGGCTTGTGTAGGCTGAATTCAACATAACCAATGATTTCAGCCTAACGCAATACATCAATATATGATACCTAAGCTTGAACCAACATCCAAACAATAGTTTAAAACTTCAGTATAATGACTATCAAGGTAAAATAAGACTTCAGTTTAATGACTACTGGGCTGTATATCACAACGGTGCAGCTACAAAATTACCAATGATCTTTCCCCTAAATTTCTATCAAATTTCGTAAAATGAAACAGTTTCAAGATCATTTTTATCACAAACTTAAGGATTTATGCAAACATGTTACAAAAGAAAGCAATACAAACACTATCATGATCTTTATCAATGCTTTTTATGAGTTTACAATTGAAATACGACTATGGTCAAATCAGGACGCAATGTTGTAGTTACATGTTTAATTGTTTATGACGTCATAATGAGTAGAGAAATATCATCACACTAGATTACATTACACATGTTACTTAGGACACCATGGTCATAATAAATGTACTTCTACAACGTGTTTTAATTAAGTATGCATCAAATACATTATCTCCTTTATAAATGCATTTTCAGTGTTAACTTGATCTCACCATTGTATTTAATTTTTTGTAAGAGTTACTTCCCCTCAGTCTGCTGACGAGATCTTAACCCACCCACCCCTTAAGTCACATTTGAACCTTACCAAATCAAGGACTGGGCAAGTCCAGTTTAGATATGTAGGGGTGAATGAGTTGAGACAAGCTTTGGTAAGACACCCCAGAATTCTTATTTTCATATTCAGATCTGTGTGCAATTGACCACATCAGTAGAAATACATTCCTATTATAATTCTTTGCTCTTCCAACGCTTACATTAGACAGAGTGAAAAATCGTCAAAAATCTGAGATTTTGTGTATATTAATATTTACTGATCCAATGCATAATTGCTGCCCTGTTATAAAGATGTACTGATCAATGTTATCAATGGGAGATGGGATTGACCTGTGATTATTGTTTCTGCAGCAACATGTCACTTTATGTATCATTATAATGATAGGGGAGAGATTCCACACATTAAACTTCATAGTGCCTTAATGTCCATGTAGGTGTATACATAATCATAACCTAAAATAATAATGTCCACATCATATATCAACACATATGTCCACATCATATATCAACACATTTGTCCTCATAATATGTCCACACATATGTCCACACATATATCAACACATTTGTCCACACATATATCAACACATATGTCCACATCATATATCAACACATATGTCCACACATATATCAACACATATGTCCACATCATATATCAACACATATGTCCTCATAATATGTCCACACATATGTCCACACATATATCAACACATATGTCCACATCATATATCAACACATTTGTCCACATAATATATCAATACATTTGTCCACATAATATATCAACACATATGTCTTCATAATATATCAACACATATGTCCACACATATATCAACACATATGTTCACATCATATATCAACACATATGTCCACACATATATCAACACATATGTTCACATCATATATCAACACATTTGTCCACACATATATATCAACACATATGTCCACATAATATATCAACACATTTGTCACACATTTGTCCTGATAATATATCAACACATATGTCCACATAATATATCAATACATTTGTCCTTATAATATATCAACACATACGTCTTCATAATATATATAAATACATTTGTCCACAAAATATATCAACACATATGTCGACATAATATATAAATACAAGTCGAATACATAAAGTTGAGTATGACAATGTTCATGTTTACAGGGCACAGTAAATTATCATTTTTGTAATTCTCTATGAAACAATTGCAATGTCACAGACATTATTTTAATTAATATTTAAAGCCTTTTAATTGGTGTAACACATAATAAACAGCAGATTATATGTTAACCCTTTCACCACTGTAGACCATAATGGACTCATCCAGATCAATGCATGGTAGAGTCTACTAAAGTTACAT
>JAUMHH010152226.1:0-16717 GCA_032359455.1 Chlamys rubida | reverse complement strand
TGCATCCGTTGCTACAGAGAACAAAGCTATTAGCCTGGTACACAACGTGACACAAATGTGCAAGTCAGGAGGATTTAAAATTACTAAGTGGATGAGCAACAGTCGCAATGTTGTTGAGTCAATACCAGAAGATTATCGAGCGAAGGAAGCTAAGTCATGGAGCTTGGATAGTCAACCACCAATTGAGAGAGCTCTTGGAGTATACTGGTTCATAGAGAATGATTCGTTGGGATTCAAAATTCAAGTACAGAACAAACCAACCACCAGACGAGGTATACTTTCCGTTACCAGCTCTGTCTATGATCCTTTAGGAATTGTATCTCCCTTTGTCTTAAAAGCCAAGTCGATGTTGCAAAGACTTTGCAAGGATGGGAAAGGATGGGATGAGGAAATCACGGGAAAGGATCTTAAGGACTGGCATGACTGGTTAAGTCAGCTTCCAGAGCTTGAGAGCATAACCATAGACCGATGCTACAAGAAGAGTAACTTAGGCAATGTCTGTTCTTGTCAACTTCACGGATTCGCCGACGCAAGTGATGTGGGATATGGTATGGTGATTTACCTACGACTCACCAACGACTCTGGTCAAATTATTTGTTCGTTTGTACTCGGAAAGGCCAGAGTCGCTCCCCTTAAGACCGTGACTGTACCTAGGATGGAGCTTACCGCGTCAGCGTCACTTGTGAGATTGTGCAAGATGGTCACCGAACAGTTGAACTACAACATAGATGAGACGTTCTACTGGACTGACAGTACTTCGGTTCTTAGGTACATTGCAAATAAGAACCTGCGATTTCATACGTTTGTTGCTAATCGTATTGCCCTTATTCATGAAGCAACCAACGACGATCAGTGGCACTACGTGAACACGAAGGAAAATCCAGCTGATATCGCCTCAAGAGGCATGAACATTTCTAAGTTTTTGCAGAATAAGATGTGGCTCAATGGACCTGAATTCCTATGGAAACCTGAATCTGAATGGCCAATCTGTAACCTGAACTATCCAGTAGTGGAGAACGACCCAGAGTTGAAGAAAACTGCTTGTTCTTTCCATGTATATACACTTTCAGAAAATGCAAATTGTGATGGAATGAAGAGATTGCTTAACCATTTCTCTGACTGGTCAAAACTGAGAAGAACTACAGGCTGGCTACTGACTGCCTTTGCAAACCTAAAATGTGCTGTTGAAAAAACCAAACAGATCAGACAGAGAATCAGCCTTTCAGAAACAGATCCCACTCTTCTCGAGCAAAAGATGAAAGAATCGATTGCCAATGAAAGACAAGAAAGATTCGATAAGCGTTATAAGTGTCTTCAAACCGCGCGTCTCAGCATTGACATGTTACAGAAAGCAGAGATAGCTCTGATAGGATATGAACAACGCTCATACTTCCCAAATGAGATGAAAGCTCTCACGACGACCGATCCTAGTAAGACACTGAAACGGTCATCTAAACTGTATAAGTTGGATCCGTTCCTGACAGATGGTCTAGTTCGAGTGGGAGGCAGATTGGAGAGAGCCGAACTCTCTTTCGACACCAAACATCCTATAGTGCTTCCTAAGGAGGCCGTGGTGTCTAAGCTTCTCATGGATGACGCTCACAAAGCATGCGGACATTTAGGAAAAAACACAGTTTTAGCGTTTCTGCGACGAAGATATTGGATTATTGGAGCTCGGACATACATTAAATCTATGATCTCGAAATGTGTGGTCTGCCGGAAATACAGAGCTCCATGTAGTCAGCAAAAAATGGCGAACTTGCCGGCTGAGAGACTCAATTCAGATGAGCCTCCATTCAGCAGGATCGGAATGGATTTCTTCGGGCCATTTGAGCTGAAACGAGGAAGAAGTGTCGTGAAAAGGTATGGAGTACTTTATACTTGCCTAACTACCCGCGCAGTCCACCTCGAGGTTGCTGCTTCGATGGACACTGATTCCTGTATTAATGCAATTCGTAGGTTCATAGCACGTAGAGGGAAGCCGATGTTTATCAGATCCGACAACGGAACTAATCTCGTGGGAGCTCAAAGAGAGATGCAAGAAGAAATCCAAAAGTGGAACCGCGATAAGCTTAATCAGAATATGCTACAAAGTGGTATACATTGGGAATTCAACCCTCCAGCAGGTTCCCACTTTGGAGGAGTCTGGGAAAGACTTATTAGATCTGTCAGGCAAGTTTTATATTCTCTTATGCAAGAACAGAACATCAAACTTGATGATGAAGGACTTCAAACCCTTTTCTGCGAAGTAGAGTCCATCTTAAATGGACGCCCATTGACTGAAGCATCGGACGACGTAAATGACCTAGAGGTTCTTACTCCAAACCACCTACTACTTCTTCGTCCAGGAGAGTGGTTCCCTCCAGGAACGTTTGCCCAGACAGACAATTACTGTAGGAGGAGATGGCGACAAATTCAGTATCTAGCAGATATGTTCTGGAGAAGGTGGACTGCAGAGTACCTACCCCTACTGCAAAAGAGACAGAAATGGATACAAAAGAAGCGAAACATGAGAATAGGAGACTTGGTGATGATTGCGGATAACACACCACGACGTTCTTGGGTCATCGGTAGGATTCAGGAGGTTGTGAAGGACAAACACGACCTAGTGCGATTTGTGAAAGTCAAAACAGCGACAAATGTGTTAACGCGTCCAGTAGCCAAACTTGTTCTTATTCTTGAAGCGGACACTTCCCATTAAGATCAAAACAGTTCTTTGAGTGAATTACAATCAGTCGTGAAGTACTTTGAACAGTTTAATTATATTAAGACTTAGCTACAATGAATGTTGATTTTGAAAATATTCGTGCATGTATGTTTCCGTCTATAATAGGCCAAGTGAATTTATGATAATCTCGCCTTAAGTCTCGATTAAGGGGCCGGTATGTATTGGCCTATTGCAGCGATTCCGGATCCAGGTAGGATCCAGTTCCGTATTTAGTAATTCCGGACTTGGTTTTAATTTAGTCTCGCCCCTATTATGGGATGTCGATAGAAACATGGCCGCAAAGCATGTTATGATCTCAATCATACTATGTGGAAACGATACGGTAACTAAATAGGAACATGAACAATTGTAATATATCAGACTGTTGAATTACATAACCATAATGATTGTAAACGATACGTAACACAGTTCAACTAGTCATTTCCTTGCGATACATTTGTATGTGTGCATGTTACCTTGTTATATAGTGCAATGCGTTTGTATGATTCACATGTGTAACTTTATAATTTGTGTTATTACAGTCAATCTGTTCAACAAATGAATACGAATTGGCGTCGTTTGTTCCATTAGAAAGATGAGATCTACACTGATAACACAACATTTAGCAAAGAAAAGAAAACAAAATGCTTACAGTAGAAATTCAAAGTAGCATATGCATCATAGCATGTTTCGTAGATAAATTATATATATTAATTATTGTTTGCATCACGATGATAAGAGTTTGGTTCGGTTTGCTGTAGTTGGTTAAGCTTCCTATTGAAAGCTAAGATCTTTTATGGACGTACCTCTATGTATATGTATTATGTGTGTATGAAGGTGTGTGCTGGGGCGATGAAAAATATGTTCGCATGATACATCACTGAGGCATATAAGTGTTAAACATAATTTGGTTGTATATTGAAAGTTTAAGAAAACGAAAACCAACCTGTTGCTTTTAAAGTAATGTAAATCCGGTGGAGAATCCCCGTCCTTCATACCATCTGTTTCTGTTTCCCAAAAGCTAGACGTTAATGCATCCGGAAGCATGTAATCGGATTCCGGAACTGAAATTAACATCGATGACATGTCAGCATCGTGTGATCCAGACGATACATCTTCTGTGACGATTCCCGTCTCATCAGTCGCCCCATCCACTTCTATGACGGAGCTACTCTCTTTACACCTCTTCTGCTTCTTGCGGTCGCGGAATTTTTTCTGCCGTTTTCTACTAAGTTCCCTGTCATGTTGTTTTTTCTCGTCAGGTCGTGATCGTCTGGCCTCGCGTTTTCGTGATCTCTCCTGGTTCCAGTATTCTACATCATCTTTGCGTTTTTCACGCCATCTTTTACATCGGATGGAGCTTTCGGATGCCATGAGATTTCCTTTACCAAAACACAAATAGTTAGGTCGCTAGAGTAAACGGTACTCATGTAGTTCTACACACTGCTGTTTTTAAGTAATATCCATGCTGATGGTTGCCTAAACAATATTGTGAGATGGTTGTATAAAAAAAATCAGCTGCTTGACATTGTCTTGTACAACTGCGACGTATTAAAGGCGTCACCTAAAACATATCAAAACAGCTCATTTTATGTTCGAACTCAAACTCAAAATGTCGAAATATGACCAAGGGAACAATTTACACCCAAAACCTTGAATAAGAAACGTCGGGGAACTAAATAGGCATTTTTTTAAGTTTAATAGTAATTTAGTTCATACCAAATTTTCAATTCCAATAATTTGCTTTTGTACTTTTCATAAATACATACCACCAATGTCTTTCCCTTTTACACCATGATAGAGTGTTGATCTATTTGTAACCATGACATACTATCACGGTAACGCAGGCTCTATAACAGGGGTCACTATACTCTGGAAGGGTCTTTTTGTATTCTGGCAAATGTTTGTGTATAAACATGTATTGCAAGGAGTGTCAATCAAGTGAGGTTCTGATTAAATTTCGTCTCCAAGCTAGCGCTAGTTTTAATAACAAGAGGCACAGATACGTTTTTCGCTCACATGGATAATCATGCAACCATGGGAAAATCATTCCATTAAACCTAATACTGCACCTATTTCTAAATAATCGCTCCGTCTCTCAGCACACAAGTCCCTCATTGGGCTCCTTCTTTCTGCCCCATGAAGTGGGATTGAATTAAAACATTAATGTAAATTTCCCCTATACGGCCAGACCCTTTGCCAAAAGGGGGCCACACCCTCCATTATTACGAAATTGAGTCCCCTTTGATAAAGGATGCTCTACACAAAAGTGGTTAAAATCCCTCCAATCAAACTGAAAGAGAAGGATTTTAAAGATTTACCTAAAGTTCCCCTATTACGAATTGTCTTTCTGCCACCAGGGGGGCCACATCCTCTGTTTGCACAAAATTATTCCCTTTGCCTAAGGATGCTCAGGTCCAAATTTGGTTAAAATCCCTCAAATCAAACAATTGAAAAGGATATAAAGATTAACCTCAAGTTCTCGTATTGGGCCCCACCCGTCTGCCTCCAAGGGGGGCACACCTTCCGTTTATACAAAAAATGACTTCCCTTTGCCATAATGATCTGAACCAAATTTTGTTAAAATCCCTTTAAAGTACAAAAGAAGAAGGATTTGAAAGAATTAATGTAATGTCCTCTATTGGGCCCCGAACAGAAGAAGAAGGATTTGAAAGATTTACCTTAATCATCCCTATTGGGCCCCGCCCCGCTGTTCCCAGGGTGGGGCATAACCACCATTTATGAAAAATTAAGTCCCCTTTGCATAAGAATGCTCAATGTCAAATTAAGGCAAAATCCACGAAGCCGTTAAGGACGTGTAGCGTTATAAAGGAAAAGTTGACGGACGGAGGGTAGGACGGATCGGACGGGCGGACGGACGGACGGACGGGCGAACAACGGACACAGCGCCACGGCTTAAGCCCATCGGTCCTTTTGACTAGGTGAGCTAAAGAATAATATGTTTGAAAATGACATTCAAATATAAAAGTGTCCCATAGCACTTACATGTGAATTAGGATATTTATGTTTTCGTAATTATTGCCAAACTGAAGTTCTTAACATTACATTATATTAATCAGCAGTCAATTTAATTGTTATGCAGTTAAATTGCTATAATAGAATATTGTTCTTAAAATTCAGTTTAAATTACTTAGCTTATTTCATGCAAATTGTAACATGTTTGGTTTGGTTTAGTATTGATTAACGTCCTATCAACAACTTTGGTTATTTAAGGACGGTCTCCCCTGTGTGCAAGATGTATGCGTGTAGTGTATGCGTGTGTGTTTTAGGAGGCTGCGATATGTTCGTGTTTGTCTCCCTGTGATAGCGCGGAACTGATGCCGACTTTATAGTGCTACCTTATTGAAACATACTGCTGAAGACACCTAGCAGGACCCCCACCCGTTCACATAATACTGACAACGGGCGAACCAGTCATCCCACTCCTTAACTGCTGATCGTTGAGCAGGAGTAGAAACTACAATTTTTACAGACTCTGGACAAATTGTGACAGAAAATATGTTAACAGTTTAACAGTTACGGCAAACCTCTGTTATATTTACGGTTACCGTAAGCAGTTACGACTGCCATTTAATGAGAGTAATGTCACCGTAAATATAGGTAGGCAAAATACTGGTATTTGTTACAAGTTGGAAGTCGATCAAGCTGATGGACCAAGTATGATAGCATAATTTTAGGTTAATTCTGCCTTTTATATATTTATGAATGGAACTGCCTTGTGTTTTTAAAAGTCCCTCTAGGAATAATTAAAACGATGAGAGACAGCTGTCAACTGAATCAGTTTTGTTGTGGAATGTAAATGAAAAAAAATGCAATTGTATACAATTTCTAGGTAACCGTTTTGTGTGGTGTGTTTTATAGATTTTGAGATTAAGAAACTGTTAGCATGGATTCAAAAACAATCGTTAGTTGTCATTTTCCAGTAGAATACCACATCGAAAATGAATATGGTATTTTTTCAATAAAAAATCAAACAAAAATCCTCGTTTTATCAGAATACTAAGATTTACATTAAATCATCACGTAATGTTGTACTATGTAATGCTTGTTTGCTGACATTTCACTAGACCGTCTCCTGAGTTAATTTGTTAGATCACATCACGTGATATGGCGATGTGGTAATACATCAATGCAAATTGTGTCCCTGGCAAAATATCATGATCCCCATTCTGATATTAGTGCCTAAATGTGACGTATACAGTCGATAATAATAAAATGTTCTCTTTTGTTATTATAATTTAATCACAAAATGCCTTAATATTTGCATTGTCTTATGAACATTTCCATACCGCATTACGCAGGCGATAAGAAAACACTATCATACGTGTATATTTAGGTAATGAGGTAATATTTAAATATAGAAATAGTGTTCAAAATGGAAATTCCTTCCCTATTTTTAGACAGTTCTGTGAGTTAGCTTTAAGTGTTGCGTGTACATCAATATAAAGTATTGATTATATTATAGAAATAAAATATAGAACGGTAATATTATCCATAGATAACTGCGAAATCTGGAACTAAAATACAAGTAAAGCAACAGCTATCGGTACTTTATATATGTATACTAACCATGCAAAGTGAATTATGTTGTACATGAAGCTTATCAGTCTATGCTTCACATCCGTAGCGGTATGATTGGTCAGCTTAAGTAACCGTTATCTTTAAAAGACTCTTTTCCTGCATTATTTTAACAACACTCGTATTTGTTTACAAGCTGAATTAACAACGAGTCATCAAAGTGAATTAGAATCAATATATATGTATATATGATTCACATTGAAGGATATTAAAGTACTTACGGATTCACTGTTAACCTTATATATCCAGAAAGTGGATGATCACGAGCTTTAATGATGATACGGGTCACTAGTATTGCCTCACTCTTAACGTCTGTCACACTATAAACCTCCAGGTATTATAACTGTTTTGATTTCTAGTTATGTGGTCAGTTTAAAATTGTATCAGTTTAATTAAGCCCATGTTAATGTAAGGCAAACGCCGCCCCTGTTGGGTGGCAACACTTTTGACGTGTCGCCAGAAATATATATATATTCCGGTATCGGACGCCGATATCTTTAACTTTTCAGCAACCGTATTTCTTTACTGTGGCTGTATAACATACATGTTGTTTTATTTATCAATCTGTTACGATGTGTATCTGTAGACAATGTGGCATATTATATATATAATAGTATGTCAAGATTGACCTAATTTTTCTGGGACTTTTTATTTTCAGGATTGTGCTTTTAGTTATATATTCTGATGCACTAAAGATATGATATTAAATGGTCAACACATAATAATGTAACCTGTAATCACGGTTTTCGGGAGAAATCAATCACAACGTCTCATGACATAAAAATATGTATAATACAAATACATCTGTCCGTAGCTTTCTTTTCAGAAATATACCAAAACCGACTTCCAATGTGTACTTACAGTTTCTGACGGTAGTACATGGATCCTTATGTCAATGTTTCACCCTTCGTATGTTTAGTGACTATTATAAGTCAGTGGTGTGATGTCTGCCTATATGTAGGAGTGTCCGAAGTACTGTGTGTTCGATAACTCAATGCATTACACAGTCGATAAGAACACTACTCTACGTGTATTTTTAAATCATACGGTAATTATAGAAATGTGGTGAAAAAGGAAATCCCCAATCTATTTTTAACCAGTTCTGCGAAACAGCAATAACTGATACGTGTATACCAAAATAGATATATTGCCTATACATGTCGATCCAGAAAGTAGATGATCACGAGCTTTAATGATGAACCGGGTTACTAGTATTACCTCACTCTTGACGTCTGTCTAACTATAAACCTCCAGGCATCATAACTATTTTGATTTCAAGTTAGATGGACAGTTAAAAATTGTATCAACTGAATTAATCCCATGTTAATGTAAGGCAAACGCCGCCCCTGTTGTGAGGCAATACTTTTGACGTATCGCCAGAAATATCTGGATTGGTAAAACCAATGGCTATATATATATTCCGGTATCAGACGCTGATATCTTTAACTTAAAAGCAACAGTTGTTTTATTTATAAATCTGTTACGATGTGTATCTGTAGACAATGTGGCTTATTATATAATAGTATGTTCAAGATTGACTTAATTTTTCTGGGACATTTTATTTTCAGGATTGTGCTTTTAGTTATATATTCTGATGCACTAAATCTAGAGATATGATATTAAATGGTCAACACATAATAATGTAACCTGTAATAACGGTTTTCGGGAGAAATCAATCACAACGTCTCCTGACATGAAAATATTAATGGTACAATTACACCTGACCGTAGCTTTCTTTTCAGAAATATACCAAAACGCAGCATCCAATGTGTACTTACAGTTTCTGACGGTAGTACAGTGATCCTTATGTCAATGTTCCCCTCTTCGTATGTTTAGTGACTATTTTAAGTCAGTGATGTGATGTCTGCCTATATGTAGGAGTGTTCAAAGTACTGTGTGTACGATAACTCAATGCATTACACAGTCAATAAGAACACACTACTCTACGTCTATTTTTAAATCATACGGTAATTATAGAAATGTGTTGAAAAAGGAAATCCCCAATCTATTTATAACCAGTTATGCGAAACAGCCGCAATGATACGTGTATGTTTAGGTAATGCGGTAATATTTAAATATAGAAATAGTGTACACAATGGAAATAACCCAAGCTTTTTAAGACAGTTTTAAGAAGCAGCTCTAGGTGTTACGTGTACATCAAAATATAAAATTGAATATATTATAGAAATAAAATAAATTAAGATAATAAAATCAATACATACAAGTGTAATCTGAGATACAGCTGGAATATCGGTATTTTGATATGTAAAGCTAACCATGCCGTTTGATTTGTGTCGTACATAAAGCTTATGAGTATATGCTTAACGTCCATAGCCGTATGATTTGTCAGCTTAAGGAGCTGACATCCTTAAAAGACTCTTTTCTTGCATTAGTTTTACAACACCAGTACTTTTTGTGAGCTGAATCAACAACGAGTCATCAATGTGACTGAGTAGCAATACATATGCATAAGATAAATCATATCGAAGGTGATTAAGGTACTTACGAATTCACTGTTAAATGTATAGATCCAGGAAGTGAATGGTCTGGACACGAGTGTTAATGCTGATACGAATCACTAGTATTATCTCACTTTAGACGTCTGTCCAACTTTTAAACCTCCCAATATTATAACTGTATGATTTCCAGTAACGTGGTAAGTTCAAAATTTGATTAACTGCATTAAGACATAGAGCTACATGTATAAATATTTTGCAAGTGCCTCTATTGGATAAAAACAAGTCTGACGTGTCACGAGAAATATTTCTCGGTAAAACCAAAGGCTAAATTTAAATTCGGAAACCAGACGCCGATATTTTTAAAAGCAACAATGTTTCCTCACTGATGCTGTAATACATTAGGTGTGCTTTATTTGTTACACTGTTTATCTGTAGTCAATGTGTCATATTATGAAAGTATCAACATCAATTAAAGTACCGTAAATAACCTTATTCTTGTGGTCAATTTTAATTCTAAGATTGTGTTTATAATAAAAATCCTATGAAGCACTCAATTTAGTGATATGATACTGAAAAAGTTCGACATAGTTCCTATAATGCTGGTTGGAGAGACATGTCATCACAACGTCTCCTTGCATTAACGTATTAGAGTGTACAATTACACATGTTCGGAAGCATACGTGGTCATGATAGTGCTTTCTTTTCAGAATCAATTTATTAAAGCTAAACAGTAGTCTGCCTATATGTAGGAGTGTCCTAAGTACTGTGTGTACGATAACGCAATGTATTACACAGACGATAAGAAAGCACTACCTTATGTGTATATTTAGATCATACGGTAATTATAGAAATGTGTTGAAAAAGGAAATCCCCAATCTATTTTTAGCCAGTTCTGCGAAACAGCAATAACTGTGACGTGTATACCAAAATATACATCCTGCCTATTCATATAATAAACAAATAAAATAAAGTGAAATATTTTATCGATACATAAATGTGAAGTTTGAAATAAAGTTGGAATTATAATCCACTTTAAAGTCTGTATTCTTGATTATGTATACTAACCATGCCATTTGGTTTGTGTCATACATGAAGCTTATCAGTCTCTGTTTAATAACAGCAGCGGGATGATTTGTCAGTTTAAGGGAACGTCTTCGTTAAAAGAGTCCTTTTCTCAAACTTTTTTAACAATATAATTACGTGTTTGTTGTCCGGCTAATAACAACATCATTGACATGCTTGACAATCAACATAAGTTAAGAGACACTTACAGATTCGTTGTAGATTTAACGATCAGGGATGAGAAAAGTCTGGTCACGAGTCATGTTGATGATCCAAATGGTTATTAACACGTAACCCTAGCCGGTTGCCCTACTTTAAATCTTCCTGTATTATGAGTGTTATGAGGTCAGGTTGTGTGGTCTGTTAAAATTTCGTGCAACTGATCACGAATGATGTTAGGCCAGAGACAGCGGTAGGTCGAACTGATTGTGACGTGTTTCCGTAAATACACACTATACGCCGATTACATTTAAAGCGACAAAGTTAATATAAATAAGGCTCTATAACATAGCAGATATTTTATTTATAAAGCTGGTGATATTTTGATCAGTAGAAGATGAGTAATGTCATCACATGTCAAGCATCTACATTGATTATTAATAATTGCCGTAAAGAACCTATTTTTGGCGCAAAATTAATTATAAACAATGTAATTATGTCTTTTTAATTATTTACTCTGAAGTATTGGAAAAGAAATAGAAAAATAAAAAAACTTATTGTTTAATGCTGGTTTGGAGAAGATATTTCATCCAAACTTCTCCTGACTTAATACTTCAAGGTGATGATGATGATGACGATGATGATGATGATAATGATTAGTCCTTGGTTTACTACAACTGTGTTTCTCATTTTATCTGTAATTGCCAAAAGCTGTAAATTTGAACAAATAAAGAACTGTACTGAACTTTAAATACATCTTTTAGTAGCATACCTGGTCGTGATATTTTAAGTCCTTAAGAGGACGAAATGTCAGTATTGATTGTAAAATATTTGTTAATATTTAAAAGTGGATTATACATTTTTTATAAAAAAGGTTAGGTTCACACTGATGTTAACACAAAAAAGGAACAAAGCATTGACGGCGATACGAATACATGCACCTCAAATTCATCATAACGACGTTTTTAACCAGAGAAGGTCAAACCGCAACCTGAACAAAAGGTGATGCTGATGAACAGGTGTGTACAGAAATGGAGTATGTAGAGCACTTTCTATCAAACTCTATTTATAGTAACAGACATCTACTTTTTGTCAGCAGATCGAAACGCGAACTCGTACAAGAGGTGATGTGTGTGAAACACACGTGAAATTTCCTGACAATAGGAAAAGAAACGAAGTCTGTACAGCAATTTCTATCAAAAGCTACGTATAGTAGCGGATACCTTATTGAGTCTCTTTCGAATTATTTTATCAAGACGAGATACATTCTGTTACTCACTAACATGGGATTTTGCTCCACAATGATTGTGTGTGTGGCTCATTTACGTCAGCCTCTGCAATTGAATACCATACTGCGTCGATGCACTACTTCTAGTTATTTAAGATGACGTTTAACTATTTTATATTCACGGCAGAGTGTTTTTCTTTAATACTAGTATCTGGATTTTTTTACAATTTGCTATCCCATGTAGCCTTCAGTTTTGAAAGCCACGACTTTAACAGTCATCGAGGCTCAAATCCGGAAGATACTGTTATGGATGATGACTCTTGAATACCTGAAACGTTATTATTTCATCATGTCGGTTTGATTACTATTGCAAGACACTTTACTGTACTATATTCTCATGAAGAGAACATAATGAGAGGAGATATAGTTACCGTCTTTAACGTTATGAACAAAATGACTGATGGCATCTTTTATCAAGATTTAACATCCAGAACAAGAGGATATTCACAATTTTTTTTTATCAAAATACAGAACTGTTGATATATACAGGCTACAACAATAAGAGACTTTGAAATAGGTTGGGCAAGCGTTTTGTATGCGTTGTATAGCGGTTATAACTCGTCTTTTGCTGTTACATGTAAGTGGAGGGAAAACTAGGTCACTGTGATCTAGTTAATATAAACGGCACATCCTAAACTCAAGAAAGAATAGTACGTGCAGGTTAGTCAACAACAGAAAAAAAAAATATTAAAAAATATTGTTCGAAAATAATTATGTCGCATGCAAGGAAGTTATTGTGATTAACTTTTCGTATTCGTGACACGATGACGTCACAAGTTGTGGAAAGCAATACTGAAAACTAGATTAGAACTAGGTTAAAATTAAAAATTAAAAATCCCAATGGTTCAAATCTGCTGTCTCAATCCTGATGTGTGATTCCCTTGTCTTACTAAGTTTGCCCTGTCATATGTCGAATATTGATTCTTGTCTTACTAAGTTTGCCCTGTCATATGTCGAATATTGATGTTATCTCAATGTATTAGTTTGTTAACGTGACGTCATACAATCGTTATGAGTTGAGATCCCCTTGTCTCGACCCTGGGATGAGACAAGCATGTATCTTACTTTCGACAGGAATATTGTAACTTTTCACAGGATCCTGGGATTTTAACATCCTAGGGTGATTGAATTGTTTGACGACACCTCAACAATTCTTAAACGTATATATACACGTGTATATATATGTGTGTGACAGATAAACATTGTAAAATAGTAATAACACTCTCTAATGAGATGAGATAGGGGCTTTCAACAAACGGAGAAGCCGGAAGTTGTTCCCATTTGGGAATCCTATGGTACAGTGTATTGATATGCAATATTTAGAGCAGAACTCTTGGGTTTCGAAGATGTTTAAATTGTTTGTATCGGAACCTTTCGTCTGAGAAATTTCAAAAGACTTAAGTTTGTGTTTTGTTTACGTGATTAGTTGGAGTGATATATATGTGAGCATGAATTGGAGTAAAAAGATTATTTGATGTTTTTGTTGCATTTAGATAATGAAACAAATAATTTGAACACATAAATCGTTGAAAATGTTCTTTATTGAGAATTGTTACTTGCAATCGACAACATTTTTTAAACAGTAACAATATTTTTCGAGGACATAAAGCTGGTAAATCTTTGTACTCTTTTAAGCTATGTTATCCTTTGTCGACAATTTCTCGGACCGTTCCTCAGACCTCACCCCACCAAAGGCCCCTGTCCCGGCCCCCCGGCGGCTTTTGAGTAGTAGCAGAAGTGAAGAGTGGAGGTGGTGTCATGGTAACGAACAATGTCTACGGCAGGGTGTGGACCATAGCCTGCTGATGACTGACCATAACTGGACGTAGGCATATCTTCGTTGTCAAGGCGTACGTATTCTTCCTTAGCAACCATGCCGTGCACGTGCTGGCAGCCACGTTTGTTTTTGAACAAATAGAATGGTTTGTCGGTTGGTAGAATGATAGGACTCACGTACGAACCATCGGATCTAAGAATAAAACGGACGAAGTTTAAAGGTATCAAATTAAGTTTGCAAGATCTATGTATTACAGGTAGAACATTCCTTTTGGGAATAAACATAAATATTTAAGTTTTGAAATGGCTTTTATTTGGTATTCATGCTGTAGTCAATACCGATTCGAGGTGGAAACTATAGAGTTCGTGATGTCCGCCTCAAATGTCAAGTAAGTATTGACAAAAGAATACATTTATTTTAGTTACAATTTTTTAAATAGTTGCATAAAAACATATTTATTTTTCAAACATTTGGAATTTGATCAAATCGTTCACATAGGAAGCTATATTCAATTAAGGTTCGCTTGTACTGTTACCACTATAGCATCACAACAATGATGACATGTACCCTTGGTATCCTAAGCTAGGCTTTGGAGGACGATGTGGAACAGTTTCTGTATATCTAATTATTTGGATTTAATACTTACTTGTAACGATAAGTATTAATAACTTAACAGAAATCCAATTTACGGACACAAACACCCAGCTCGAATCGTACTCCCAACCATACGTAGCCATAAACAATCCACCAAACACACAGTTTTGATAAATACATTGAGAGAATATAGAGAATACCGTGATCCGTTCCTGTATTTTATGTTTTTGATGACGTCACTTCCTGTGCCGTATGACGTACCTGCAGCAGTAGCTATATGTTGTATCCATGTTGTATGTTCCGTCCGGATAATCGCCACCCAGGGAATTTTGGTTATTTGTATTCTCGTCGTCAAAATGGATAGTTCCCGCCATGAACCCTGTGTAATATTTGTTATTGTTACTATGTATTTCCTGAAATATGTTTGTTTTCATGTCTAGTGGAATAACGCAGATGCTCGAGTAGGTTACTGGTAGGGTGTATAACGGGAATGGGGCTATATCTACACCCTACCAGTTACCTATTCGACACAATGCGTGTACGCTCTCTATCGATAGGCCAAACGGCCCGGGTCGAGTGACATAAGAAATATACAAATATATCACATCGTCGTACAGGTAAACAATACAAATCGCTAGCCCAGTTATAGCTTGAAAAAGGACCACTCCGACTTGGAACGTTGAGACACGTTTAACGAGTACATACGTTGTGTATAAAGTAAAACTTTGATATAACATGTTTCTAAACTGATAAATCTTATTGAAGTTATCCAGATATACAGCCACATGACATACCAAACGGGCAAGATCCGTATTTATAAATACAGTAGTCTCCCTTGGTCCAGTTCATGCTGTACGGTGATTGGTTGGCGAGAGGTTTCATGCAGAAGTCAAAGGTTATGGACGATGAAGTCAGCGCTCCTATCGCAAATGTAAAAGAAAACAAAAAGTCATGTTATTAAGTAAATGAAACGCCATGAAGATATTGGTCAAATTCAAGTAATGTCTTGTCCTACAAGTCAAGCAAGGAAGAACGAAATTAAAACAATATCAACGAGTTTGAAAATTTAACAAATTCATAAACGATGAGGTAAGTCTCCTCAAAATACATGCATACCAAAAACTTGAATGACGCAGCATTTAAATATGTTTTTATTTGTGATTCTACCACGTTTGCGATGTCACAGCACTTTTCATTTGCTAATAACCGTGAAATATGGGATAATAGACATTGCTCGTGCATGTATCATGAAAAAAAAATTAAGAATTGTATTGTGTTGGAATATATAACGAGGGTGAGAAAATGTTGGAAAACATATTTAACTTGCAGCCTGTGTTAATTATTTTCCAACATCTTTGAATCCCGAGCTATATATTCTACTATATCATAATATACAGACATGCGTTCATTATATCTATTCTACCATGTGAAATGTAACTAAAGTCTTTTTCGTGTCTACTTCAGTATTCATACGCGTACGCCTTTGATAAGCAAGGCGACTTAGACAATCTAATCATTCAAGTTAGGCTGTTCTTTTGCGCGCGCTAATATTTGTCACGTGTTAATGTTGTGAACACACGTAATTACTTTAATTGGGAATATAAGCTATCAATTTTTATCTCAACATTTAATGATTAATGTTTTTCAAATATACTTTCTATGTCCATGTTCAAGTCAGAATTTGTTCAAACCGTACTGAGCTGACCGACAGCAGAGTATTTTTAAGTCCTACAGTCAGAATAAAATCTGTGTATCTGTGTGATGTTTTTATATTTTCATTTCATAACAGGCTATGGGTTTTTATCATTTCTGACCGTTCGGGCATTTGTCTATTTAAGCTGTATATGTTTTGGAAGGATAAACAATAAAGACTAACTGACGTCATGCTTTATGTACCAAATTATTAGTATGTCAACATAACTTATATCAAAATGAAAGGTGTAACACGGTACTTTTAACAAAAGTAAGTAGATTTATACAAAGAGTAATGAAGCTTCTTAACCCTTTCACCACTGTAGACCATAATGGACTCATCCAGATCAATGCATGGTAGAGCCTACTAAAGTTACATA
>JAUMHH010152215.1:0-19120 GCA_032359455.1 Chlamys rubida | reverse complement strand
GTCTTATCAAATTATCAATATATACTATATAATTATGTAACTATTTTATGAATTGAATTGATTTATTTGGATCTAAGCTTAAGGGACCCCATTGGAATTAAGCCACAATGTGGCTTTATGGGTCATCCCAGGTAAATGGCCAAAATAAATCTAATCCAATCCAGTTTTAACATCTGACTGATTACTAGTTTTATGGCATAAATAACTTATAATAACATCTGTGATAATATATATATTTATGTCCAATCTGCAAAATGTGATATACGTGTATTATTTGCCTTTTAACTGAATAAATATTATTATTATTTCTATGTCCCGTCTGTCATTATAACACGGTTCACCGTATTTTATTGCCGGACACACGAAGTCCTGAGTACCGACCCATCTCTAATGTCGGGGTAAGTGCCACTACGATATAGCGCAATGATGTGTCTGAGGGATCTAGGGATTTTTACTGTATATATGGCGTGAGTTAGGATATATTTTTTGGTCGCAATTTCTCTTTACTGTGTCTTTTATATGTTTTGTTTGTTTCAAATACTACGTTGAGAACTTGAGAACACAGGCTGGTCTTATATAGTAACAAGTGGATTGCTACTGGTTTTCATTTCAGCTTGCTGGCACTGTAACAAAACAACAATGCGATAAAAATGCATTCAAATCAAAACAAAGTTACAATACAGTTACAAAGAAACTACGTTGAAGACAAAAACAAAATCAAATTATATAGTCTTTAAACAAATATTCTTATAATAAAACACATAATATTTTTCGATAAAACTAATACACAACTAATTTTATGATTACACAGTTGTTCTAATTAAGAACTATGCATTGTTAGTTTTTGTTCACCTAAAATTTTAAACAGTATTTGCTTCGTATTGAGCGATTTCATCACATTATCATGTACGAAGTGGTCCACGGTCACGTACTTGATCTACAATATTGTCCTGACAGGCCATTCGGATCCTTTCTGCTGTGGCCGGACACTTTAGAGGATAGTCGTCTGTCAACCCGACTTCTGCGCGTGCCGCCTGAACTGCCTCTTTGATTGCAAAGAAAACTGATGACGCCAATAAAAGAGGTGGCTCGCCTACTCCCTGTAAACAAGGTAAAATATGAACTTTTACATACATCATGAAATAGAAAAGGAGCTTCTCTCGTGTGTAAGCAATTAAATAATTCGGTTAATTTTCATAAGTGCTTATTTAAGTTGTCAAGACTATGCCTCACTCACCTTGGATGAATATACAGTTTTGACATCTCCACTATCCTGAAGAAGCTTGACCTTAAACTCTCGTGGAATGTTTCGGACACACGGGATTTTGTACTCCAATGGCCCGGACGCTTTCATGCGACCTTCAGCAGTAAACTGTATCTGTTCCATAGTCATCATCCCATATCCCTGGGGAAAAGCACACACTAAGTGTATTAGTACTGGCATTGTATTGTAATGCTAGCAGTCAAAGTTCCCTACTAAGCGCAGAGATTATTTATCAACAAATAAGCCCATTAACCGCTTCACTTTCAACCCATGGCCATCAAATGTGGTGATCATTTCTTTCGATTATTATGTCACTCAATTATGAACTCAGACGACTTCATGTGACTCACCATTTAAGTTCCTCCCTTAATCGTTTTAAATACATAAATGGATATGATCTTTTTCTACTTATGAGCGGTACGGAATTTTATATGCTGAATAATTAATTAGTTATATCATATTATGTAAATCTGTATCATATCGTATGTAAAAAACTGAACAGTAACGACAAAAATTTAGAGATAAGTCAAGTTTTGTTGAAATCCCCAGTTTCTGCAATAAGTATCCTCCAAGATGTAGATGTAACCAACCCCCTCCCCCTTAAAGATTTGCTTTGGTAATTAAACGACTGTAATTTACTTTAGGCATATATAGTAACAGGTAAACTTCCTATTTCATTGTAAAATTAATCTAAAGAACACAATCATGTTATGAAGTACCAGGAAAGAAGATGTTGCTTAACCGACTCACGTTAGCTATTTGTAAACAGAAAGTGAAATGTAAATTGTGTTGAGAACAATTAACTCGTGAATATAGCATGCAAATATCAGAGTTATACCATGACAAATCCTCCCTCGATCTGGCCAACGTCTATGGCAGGATTTAGACTCTTACCGACGTCCATTACAATGTCCACACGTCGTACCTAATGAGGAAAGACAAAAGAACATAATGCAGCGACCATCTGTGCATTCACCACTCGAAACCGTGACAGCTAGACTGGCCATATCATTGTTTCTATAAAATAGTTTTGCTAGAAATAATGTTGTGTCGTTAAGCCTTCATTGCATCATGTACAGGGTCATTTATGTGAAATTATTTTTTCGACTACTGCAATGCATGTTTTGTTACATTACAGGAAAAACACATCGCATGTCATGCATTTTTTTGCATAGAAAACAAAATCAAAAACAACAATACAAACACCAGAAGGTCTCAATTTTCACATTGTGTGCAAAGCGCGTTACATTCACCAAAACAGATACATTAAACTTTGTATAGGACGCTAGCTGATGCTTACCTGGTGCCCACCAGTAAGCTTTGTATAGGACGCTAGCTGATGCTTACCTGGTGCCCACCAGTAAGGCAATCAATCTCCACCTCGGTACAAGCTGCACCGTACGTGAAGTAGTTAGCATGTACACCAGTGTTGGTAGCAAAGTCATAACCCTCTTCCCTGGACCTGCAGAAGAACGAGGTTTCATTACCGGTCCGGCAAGTATTTGACAACACTTTGATTAATTTAATACACACAGGTGATCAAATTGTTGGTAAATGTTGGTATGAGATACACTATACCAAAGAAGAATTACATCGCATCATATAATACAGCTGTTTTGTCCTTCTAGGACTCATCGGTGATACTAGGGGCCAAACAGATGGAAATTAAATCCAAATCGGTCTAAATTACTGTTGAAACAGAAGAGGAGGCACATACAACCCATGAACTTCTTTAATTTCAAATGGAGAAGTATTGGCTAATTTTGCGGTATAGAACGAGTAAAGAGTGATACCATGAACCATGCCTCTACGCTAAAGAGATTTCTGTGGCTATAACGGTTGTTGCGTCTTTGCCATAAGTGATGCATAGTTGTCACAATAGCAATCATTTGCATACTACCGGCTGTGAACAAATACACACGAAGAATAGAATTTCAGTCACTTCAGGCTATAGATATTTGCAAAAGTATAATTAACTGTATCAAAGGAAACAGAAAAGCCACATTTGATATTGAATATGTAATGCATTTATTATAGCACTAAGACTTACTTGAAAATACCTGTAGCTGCGAGACTCACGCGCTCGCTGTAGGCAGCATTTACCTAAAACAAAATATATTTGTTAACAAAATTGTGTTGTTTTTTTACGTTGATTGTTCAACAATTTGCAAAGAAAAAGTAAAAATAGTATCCTCGTAAAAATCTTCTATATTAAACACAAATGTTATACACTATATAAGTTAACAGTAACATACCATTTATAAACCAGTCAAATATTTCAATATGTATATAATGCATATGCTCAAAACAAAATGCAGTTTTCATTTGAAGAAAAATATAATACTAAAAACATCACCACATAAAGAGTGCATACTACTACAGTACATAATAATAGTACAGAGATCGATGATATGGGATCATATCTACTGAATCTTGTGTCATAGTGATGGCAGTTAAAATGCATGTGTATGTGCATATTTGTAGTACGGGTATGGCTTACAGAAATATGGACTGACTTTTTTTTTTATCTTTACTTGAACTTTGCAAGTACGTATTTTGTTACAGTGATCTAGACTTTAAATATATGTAAGATCTCGACATTCAACATTTCTCAAGGAATTAATGTCAAAAAAGGTTGTGTGGAGTTTCATGAAATTTGGTTAAAACTTAATTCTGGAATGCGCGGAAAATCCAATTCACCCACTATCGTGTAATGATTATGTAGCCATGATCTTGCCGTCGAACATATGGCATTGGCTTTCCACTGGTCTAAAGGAACTAATGTTAAGATTTCCTGCTTGAAGTGTCATGATATTCGATAGAAAACTTTAGTTCGAAATTTCCGCACATGAGCCAAACATGATCTTATTTAACCACTATCATGTAACAGAGTTGGTAGTTGTGACCTTGCTAATATAACCATGGCATTCAAATGAGCACCAGAGATAAATGCAAGGATGTTTTTTTCTGAAGTTTCATGAAAACTTGGTCGAACATTTTAGTCAGGAACCTGCGGACAACCAAATTGTTGACAGACTGATTGATACGTACAGTAGCTGTAACTTTTACCTTAAACATATGACATTGACTTTCAATTTGGCACGAGTTGATTACTTCTGAATAACCTTGCGTTAATCGTGATAATACTGAAAATCCGAAACTAGATTTTAAACATTTAAACACCACCAACATGTACGTAACACAACAACGGCTCACCCAGTCTTCCCATGTACCGTCTGGTTTGGCTTTTCTAAACGGTTCCAGGCGGTCTCTGATCTTAACACAAGCATTCTGTAAGTAAGTAATGTATGGATTTGACTTGGTACACCGACAATGTATACACATGTTACATGTATTGGTGCGTTACTTTGGCTGGGACAATTTTTAACTTGATTTCCTGTTTGTTTTCATTTTGTCTATGTGGTATTGTGAAAAGTCCCTGTCCACCACTCATACTACCCTACACGTCCTAGCATTGAATTTGCTATGTCTGACCTTTACGAGGCAGTGCTGATAATGCTACCAACGATCGATGAACTTGTTGTTTCCAGTATATAGTTACCTTGACGGCCCCGGCGTTGAGGTCGGCGACCTGTGTACCCCCGGACTCGGATGTGTTGGGTACAGTTGCCGTGCTCACTTCACTGATTATGATCTTATCCTGCGGTATGTCAAGCTCAGTAGCGGCAACCTAAATTACGAATAATACATTCACAGTAATAATTCTCAACATTACAAGGCATGCATTCAACACATATGGGTGATTCAGTGAATGCACAATATCGCACTCTTTTTCGTGTATATCACATTACTGATGTTTGATGACCCTTTCTTCATAGAGATGAAAACAAACCTATGCCTTCATGGACTTAGACTTCCAGTAGTATTTTGACATCACAATGAAAACTTGATGCTGTTGGAGAAAATGCGTTTTACAATTTTCTCATCAATTCTTAAATTTTAAAGGCGATTAATGAAACCTGTCATACTAAAACGAAAGGCTGTTAAGCACAACATCCATATGAGATATCCTTTTCTTATCTTTGTGGCTAAACATTAGCATTGAACATGTTTGGTAAAACATCTACCAAAATTTATTTTGATTTTATCTTTACACTTTATACGAAAACAAATGTGCAGATATACTGTAACTGGCAAATGGCATAGGTGTTGGTTCAAAGGTAGGTTACAGACCTGAATCATCTTGGTGTGGACACCCTGGCCCATTTCCACGCCACCATGGGTCAACAAGACTGACCCGTCAAGGTACACCAGTAGTAACGCTCCCGCCTGGAACATAATGTTCACCTTTAACGTTTTTTGTCCTGAATCTTGTACACTGCAAACCGATTTGTTTCTCACCTCATCAAAATTTCGCCCATTTCTATAAACAAAATCTCCCATTGTTGGTATTTGCGCCCAATGCGTTTTAATTGTATATATTTCCATTTGCTCTGCATTGCCACTATATAACCTTACCAAACAAAATAGAAAGATATCATATCATAATTCTCACATAATTCCCATTGGTGTAGTGATATGAAGAACATGTCAGTGCTACCGGATTTGAAAACTCAAATGATCAATGTAACTCGAAACAATTTATATGTAGTTATGTGGAATATATTTATTAAATTGTTGAAATTAAATTGATGATTTTGTGTTTATTTCCGCGAACTATATTTTATGCCGGGAGCTGTCGCGTGTTCTCGTGACGTCAAAAGAACAGATCCCATTTACAGACAGCGCGAAATTTGACTTTGAAATGCGATAACATTTTGGAAATATAAGAAAAACTTAAATTAAAAACGGAAATATAAGTATTTATCTGCCTTCTTTGGAAAGTTATTGTCTTATAATTCTAACAGGATTGCAGACAAATTAATCATAACGCGCTTAAGAATTATAGGACAGTATCTTTCCTTCAAAAGGATATACTTTTGTTCAACTTTGATATTGTTTTTACTTTTTTTCATCTTCTTGTGTAAGAGCGAACCTGGTGCACATTTGCTGTATTGTAATAGTCTAGCGTTCATTAGTGTTATATACAGATTCGTTTATTGAGCATGCATTGTATTCGAACGGCTTTAGCATATTGTTTAATGCCTTTTCAATTTTATCTAGAAATGTCCAAAGAGAACAGGAAAACACCATGATATAGCAGCATTAGCCTTCTTTGTCAACCACAACACAAAAAGTAAAGCCTGGTGCAGCACAATTACGGGACATTTGGACATGCAAACCTCTACTCCCCTTTCCGGCAATAGTAGCGAGACTACATTGCATAATAAGCATTTTAGTATCCCTTTTATTACTATGCGATCTCCATTATAACAAGAAAAATCATATTCAAGGCCAAACAAAATTAATACGCTGTACCAATGAATAAAAGGGTTGGAAAGAAGGGTTTTAGTTGAGAGAAAGTCTTCTCATTCTTACCATGATGCATTATGAAATAAACTATATCTGTTTCGTTATAGCATAGAAAAGACGTAGTAAATGATTATGTTTTGCCTCTTGCGATATGATGCGATATAGCTAAAGTCAATCACATCTCATCGAAAACATTTCCTTTTAGAATATTAGGCGTAGCGTGTCCCTGTAACTTACATTTCTTATCATATTCCGACAATATTGAGATCAATAAGAAGCAACAAGGAACTTTCTGAAAGGCACATTGCATACATATCAAAATCAAGTAATGGGATCGTACGTGTACACCTGCAACACGAATGAGTCGAGTTTTCCGAAACGCTCAAGATACCAATATCCTATATACAGTCCAGAGGTACCAATATCATATATAGTCCCGAGATACCAATATCCTATATAGTCCCGAGATAAAAACATCCTTTATAGTCCCGTATTCAAGGACTGGAACAAAAATAAAAATGCCATACTTTCCTGTTGGTTTTAACTCGCTTGTCCAACATTGGCATATGTTTTCCAAGGAGAAGTGAACCATTATAATTATATATTGAGTGACTTATGAAATGTTAAGATATTTCAAGGTCGCCTCACGTGTATATTTTGGAAGACGTTGATGCACATGTCTTACCTGGTTTGCGGAAAGGGGAGCGTATCCTACACCGAACGCGATTGGTATCATGGCAATCCCTCGCTTTGTCCATCTGTTAGTGCTAAAATAGAATCGCAGGTATATACGTTTGACCGGATCAACATCAACATAGTTAGAGTCATGTGCGTGTATGATTTTCAGTATATTGACAAACAGTAATGGTATACTATATAGATATGATACTTCGCACATTCTGTCTGTAGCTATTGTCACCCAATTAATTCATACTAGTGACTTATATTTCATATTTTTAGGCTTGACTTGACTGATGTGTATTTAAATCTGTCTGAAGTGGTTTGGACATTGTGTTGTCCACATATCTAAGTAATCAATGTAACGAGCCTTCTTTAGCACTACGTGTTTTTCGCGTGGATCATAACTTGAAGAAAAAGTATCTAGCATATCGTATGATATAGTATGTTTACAAACAGTAAATGTATACTATATAGACATGTTGCTTGGCACATTCTTTCTTTAGCAATTGTCACCCGATTCATTCATACCAGAGACTTGTGTTTTATTAAGATTTGGTTTGTTTGTGTTTTACGTCCTAATAACAGCTATGGTCATTTCAGGACGTGCCATGTTTTGGTGGTGTCGGAAAGCCGGAGTTCCCGGAGAAAAACCACCGACCTACGGCCAGTAACTGGCGACTGCCCCACGTAGTGTAGGCCTCGAATAATCCGCAACCAAGTGGTGGAGGGCTAGTGGTAGCAGAATGTCAGACGCCTTTACCAATTGGCCGCCGCGGCCCCCATTTTATTAAGAAGTAACATTCATGTTACAACGTCATTGATAACGACAACGATGGCATATCTCTAATAGGTTATTGTAAACGTGTATTTTTGTTCTAGAATATTAAGTTAAAACAATACCTATTGAATGCTACTATCTCCTGTCGCCGTTGGTCGAGCTGACTGTCGGCTCTACACTCCGTCCAGCACCGCGCCATGTTGTTGTCCGTTATAAGCTGTCGAGAGGCAGTCACAGACCCCTGCCTAATTAAGTTTATCTGCCGCACCTATACAAAGAAAACATAGACAAATTGCACGTGTACTATACTAAAGAATATAATTTGCTCTACATTAACACTGTATAAAACTGACAAGGTCATATGTTAGTTATGAAACCAAAGATTAAGCATGATGATCGTTATTTCTTTAACGGTGTGACATCTTTATCATAACGCCGGTGATAGCAAGGCGATATTGATCGTTGGATGTTCCTAAATTTACCACAAAACCTTTCGAATATAGTTTTATTATCGAAATCAAACACAATCCATTATTAAAGTGCATTCTGTTGAAACACGCGTTATTCGACATAAGATTTTTCGGCATTCTTGAGAAGAATTTTCGGACCTTTACTCTGAACAGAATGCTGTTTGATGCGTTTGAATTGACCGGTCCCCTATCCTACAACATATAACTCTTCTGTCGCGAATTACGGGTTTCAAA
Organism: Chlamys rubida; assembly: GCA_032359455.1. Lineage (NCBI taxonomy): Eukaryota > Metazoa > Mollusca > Bivalvia > Pectinida > Pectinidae > Chlamys > Chlamys rubida. The sequence goes on along the minus strand of JAUMHH010152215.1, from coordinate 10,320 downwards.
TTAATCTGCTGGACAACTCTCGCCGTATGCCAGCAGACTGTAGACTACATCAAACATGCTAGTGTTCACCGCATTAATATCGGATGTTTCCTTAAGCGGTAAACAAGTGCAATATGATGCAACGATTGACAAGACTGAGGTGTGCATTTGTCTGAAGTGGTTTGGACATTGTGTTGTCCACATATTTAAGTAATCAATTTAACGAGCCCTCTTTAGTACCACGTGTACCATAGTGTATGGTGTAAGCCCCCCCCCCCTCCCAACCACATGCTACTTATCTTTCGTATTTTTCCTTTGATGTATTGACAATTGACAAAATTTGTTTTTGTCCAAAATAATATCGGAAAAGCAGTGACGGTAGAAAAAGGTCTTATTTTAATGAAACCATATCGCAGGAACACATATTTTGTAATGATATACATACAACTGATTCTTTGTCATGTTTTATTATGCGTTGACGTTATGTGGAAATGTGGTATGTGTTATAGTGAAATTTTGTGGTATTGCGGTGACATTTAAAGACTATGTTTTATCTGTTCCAGTGATTGTTCAGAAATCAAATCTTAGTTATGGGGATTACATCTTGGTTATGGAGTATTGGATTACCTAATATGGTGAAAATTCAGTGTAATACGTAGCTTGTCCATGTGTTAGGTAATACATTATGTGTTTCTATAACAGGAAAAGACTGTACATTATTAGACGATGTATTACCTCTTCAGGTGACATTTTGAGTCGAGTAGCAACTTGTTGCACTATGTGCTCGACAGTAAACAGCATCTGTGGCGCTCCGAAACCCCGCATGGCTGTATTGGAAGGCAAATTTGTTTTGCACATGCGCCCTTCGCTCTTTATGTTTGGTATGTTGTAGCTTCCGTTTAGGAACCAACTAGCGATTTTCACAACCTGCAAAATATATCAATCAAAATGTTGCGGAACGAAAGGTATTTCAACATCAACATAGCCGGGGAATGGTGTTACACAAACCTGGTCTGTAGGATATAAGGAAACTACACGTAGAACTTAGAATAGCAATATACCCGATTGTGAACTGTGCACATCATAAAAGATTGAAAAGAAGCGATTCATTCGGACAAAGATTACCAGGTAGCATTAACATTGAACTGAGTTACATCATATGACGGAAAGTCCTGTCATGTTTTCAAGACGCTACATCATTTTACCTTATAATGAATGAGTTGTATCAGATGTGCTTTGTATGAAATCGTTACCAGGAAACTGAGAGCTACATAGAGTGTAATAAATCCTAAATGATATCTGTGCGATACATCATGGCTTATTAACAATTGCCATGTTTTCCAAAGAGAAAACATTAGAAAAGCAACTGTGTTTACACGCCAGTAAAATGAGTCAAGCACGTGACCTAGCCGCTGACTTAACAATTTGCGTAGGAATACATGTACACAAGTCAAAGGTTTCCAAGGTTCATTCATATTTACAAAAAAATAAAACACGTGTTGGTATCATCGGCCAAACGAGACATTTAAAAGATTTTAATAGAATTTGTAAAAACACGTAAAATTCAGTTCATTTCAGGTCACAAGAATGTGGCGTAGTTACAGTCGAGACTACTCAACTGCCCGGAAACGGTCTATCAGTACTACACTTACATCAATGAGCTCCGGCCATCTTCGTCTCGGAAAGTGACACAAATACTCTGTCTGTTGTCCCAAATAATACGACAGTAACCCGTCCAAATTTACCCTCAATTCCCTTGTCAAATTAATTTACAGCGTGCTCTACTTGATTTATTACCTCATAAATAAAGAAAATGTTAACAGATATTCCTCAATTAACCATAGTATAGCGCGCTACATTAAGTCTGAACCATGGACTAGTGCGCTACATCAAATCCTAATCATGGAATAGTGCACAGCACAATGAGCTACATCACGTCCGATTGAGGTTCTCTTCGCCTAAGTTTAATGAAATACGACAGGAATTCATTTTACAATGAAACCTACCGCTATGTCCAAAGAAGAAAACCTTATCCTTGCATTGAGAGCTACACCAAGTATGGCGGCTCTTACGTTCTTGTTTTTGCGCTTCATAAAATCGGATTTAAGATACTCATACATTGGTAAAGTACTGAAATTGACTTTGAATCAGATGGGGGACCTGGTATTTGACATATTATTTTTTTACAGGGAGTTGATACTGTGGTACATTGCTATTTTCTTTGTTCTTTGAATATTTACAAAGGGACTGCAATCGCGCGAGTATCCAGCGTTGACATAAAACTTCACGTTCAATCCGAGAATACGGCCGTCGTCACTGAAGTAAACCTGAAAGGAAAATATAAGGAAATTATGGAAGGCTTCATTATTATCTTTAATGCATACCACACAAAATACACATTATTGGCTATTTCTGTAGAATCATTTATAAATATTAACCGCTCTAGCAAGGTTACCTTGTATAGTGTCTTGGAAGGATGTCTCTTCCCCGTTATCTGTATATCTGTTGTCCTGTCAAGTACACACCGCACTGGCCGTTTCGTCCTAGCAACAGCAGCACAAACATGCTAGTTAATACGATACACAACAGCGAACCAGCGTCTTTACTATGATAAGTAGGTCACCATAACATCAAATCGTGCACTATTCTGTTAGTTGTGGTGGCATACAAACAAGGTAATATATCGCACACATCAGGTAACACAAGCAATCACGTATTCTGTTTCGTTACAGAAGATGTATTATGTCCTTTTAGTAAAATTTAGAATATATTGTCACATAGCAAACACGCAAGAACAAAATTTGATACAAAATGAACAAAACCTCAGGAAACACGACTCAAACCAAAACAGGCTATGCCCCGTGATTTGAAAGTATTTGTGTGTCCTGTATGTTCACAGTTATAATGCTCCAAATCAAATCTATGTAACTCTTCAATCACGAAGTGAGCAAATCTATTATCACAATACACGTTAAATTGTAAAGTTGGAATGAAGGTCATTAATAGGTTGCCTGTACACATTTCGCAACATAGATTAATGTCCACCAGAAAACTTCGGCTTTGTTCAATGATTGCCAACAGGACACATCTTACGAGTTATTCAGAACATGCTCCGACAGGTACATCCGTAAGTAGAGGAAAGATGTTCTATTACTATTGAACAAAGGAAACTTCGCGTTATATTAAAGAAATGAAATCAACACTGATCAATGTGTTTGGTAATGTAGATCAATACTAATCTACAGGTATACATTTACGCAAATGACAATTTCATGTCTGGTGAGGATGGAATGCAAATTATAAACAATATTATCGATGTCTTAGACTAATGAACGTACTTCCATGCTCCGATGGCCGCTATCCCGGCCACACTCACAGTGTCCCCCTGCTTTCCGCCAAATGCTCCACCTAAATAACCAACATAACATTGTTTAAAATATACAAGGCTTCAAAAACAATTAATACAATAATAAGTTTAGGTATATGATTAACACGAAAGCTATGGCTACATTGACAGATAAACGTACCCCACACACACAGATGATTAAACCTTTACAAGTTGGTCATAGTTACAGTACGTCAAAATGAATTACACTGCATCATACAGCTGTTTTGTAATTCTATGACTCATCGGTGATTCAAGGGGCAAAAACCTTGGAAATCAAAATTGTCTTTGAGTAAATTCAGAGGAGCACCGATTAATTTCGAACTAAATAACTAGTAAAGTGTGGTTATTTTGAACCGTGTCACTAATCACCTGAGTTTACCACCTTGTTTCCTGAAAGATGAACGTAGCACATACAGATGATTGCACCGTTACAATTTAGTAATAGTAGATACAGATACAGTGTGGCAATAATGAATTACACTGCATCATACAGCTGTTTCGTTCTTCTACGACTTATCAGTGATGCTAGGGCCAAAACGTTGGAAGTCCGAAGTCATACTATTATAATAGTTATCTTATTTGCCCCTTGTATTTTGTAAAATTATTTCGTTTCGACAAATTTTATTGGTAGATAATCTGATATGATTTAATAGGCAGATACCGATTATATGTTTATTGTAGATAATCAATCAGTATAAATAGTAATCTTAGGATTCGTGATGTCAATTCCGTTCTTAAACGCAGAGACATTTTACGGGCAGCAAATCTGTTTGATTACATGCGGTGTTCACTCACCAATTCGTTTTATTTTAACTGTCAATCTGTTCCGAGGGATTGCCAGGAAGTCAGATAGGATTTGCTGTTTGGTAAAGAAATAACATATAATTAATTAAATAATCAAAGCAGATAGATCTCATCAACTATCAATACAAAGAGATTTACATATTGTCGATAGGTTTAATATTGTACTCATGTTAACTTTTCATCATCTCGCGTCTATAAAGTAGCGTTGGAAACAATTTGTTGTTCTTTGTAGCCATGTGAATCATCCGGCTATTGCAACTGCGGGAGCGATTTACCAAAAGATATGCAAACGGTAAAAGGTATTTGTTCTTGCCGCAACTGAACAGATATTGATAACTTTTCAGCGTAAAAGAATAATTTCATAGCTATAATGATGTTTCTATTTTTACTGATAAATACAGACCGATTTGCGGATACGCGCGAAGGGTATCTGGTTTTAATGCTATTATTTTTTCAAATATATCATTGTTAAATTGCGTATATCTCTTACTTTTCTGATTAATTTCAAATGAACACATTCTCCAAATAAAATTATCACTTTTACAAAATCATGAACAAAAGTAAACAGAAAAAAATTAAATATAGAAAAAATATCACTGAAGAATGTTTAAGCACTACCTTTCCCGACCATACCTAAAAGAGGAACTGAAAATGAAAATAAGCCGTTCCAAAGATTGAATATATGTCTGTGTCAAACCTGTGTCGCCGTAAGTATCTGTGAAGGCGCGAAAACCTCCAGTTCGTGCTGCTCCAGCTTTGGTACTACCAGTGCAGTCTGGGTTTCCATGTACAAGTGTTCTTGCACTCCCGTGGAACACGTGCCCTCCACACAATGACTGGCCGTTTCTTTGACACCCTCTAGATCACCTACATCGATCCTATATACCTCCTCAAACAGTGAATCCTTTTCCAGCGCCTCCTACAAAGAACAAGTACAGAGTATCGAATACTTATAAGACAATACTGGAACAACTGCTTTGTATGGAGGCTTCATTTACAAGTATCATTATCATAATAACAAGTAGGTCATTTAGCAATTATCTTACATGTTATGTTTTTGTATTGTTATAATTATTGATTTCGTCTTATTTCGAGTTGATCCAACTCACCCCAATGAAAACCGAAGACTTCTATACAACCATCAAAAAGTGTTCACATACCACATCCTTTAACTTGACTTTTGTAATAAAACTATTACCACAAAATGGTGATTCAAACAATATAGATTAGAACTGAAAAGAATTTCAGAGTTCATTCTAAAAACAATCAGCATGAAAGGTGTGTATGTGAGGCAGGTTCAATGTATTTTTATCTTGTTGGTTTAAATTTAAAATAAACATATACAATGATTCACAAAATCTATTTTTTTACATACTTCAATGGTAAATATTGCGTTCATCTTTTCGTACGTGATGTTGACAAGCTGCGCTGCCTTGACACCTATAGTTCGGCTCTCGGCTAGGACTGCCCCAATTACCTGGCCATAATAGAACACCTGAACACAAAAAATAGTAGATTTAATGTATCAACATCGACAATTTGCGAAGCTCGGATGTCGATTCATGTAAGCCTGTAGGGTTCCAAAAGATGTCAGGGAGAGAATATAACAGTTGTGGAAATAAAATACCGAGGGAAGAAGAAGTAGGACGTCAGGTAATATTATGGCATTAGATTTGTTCTGCTTAGTACTCATAGACATTGTCGACGTACATAGCAGCAGCAATGCTTACAAATATACAAAAGAAATATGCTATAAAAAGGTGTCGCTGATGTTTGTGTAACTATTCAATATCAAACAGGTTTCATTTATAAGAATATATTGACTTTACATTGCGTTAAACATGTATGTAAACTTTGACATGCATTGTAGTAAGAAAACTAGGAAAAAAGGCTGCCTTACCTCATTTTCGGCAAATAGTGTGCTGTCGCATACTTCATTTGCAACATTGAATTTGTTGTTACCAGGAACATGGGAGTGATCAATGAAGTCCACCACACCAGGGAGCGCCAGAGCGTGAGACGGGTCCACAGACAGGATCCGTGCATGTGCATGCGTACTGGTGACCGGGACAGCAAAAAGTTCACCTTTTACATATCAAAACATTGTATTTTAGACGACTAATTTATCAAACTAATCGACTCAGGACCTGCATTCAACACATTCGCAAAATACAAAGGACGTAAGTGTATCCACCTTGCCCAACATATCTGCTTTGGTAAGCGATACGTACATGGATATATCACGGATGCCTAGCACATATTTACTTTATATTAAGTGTATCTACGTTAAAAGTATTATTGTTCAACCAAGGCTTGAGGCATGGACAATTTATAAGTGTATAGTACTTTGAAATGTAGGTATGTCGTCCACAAACTGTGCCTCTCCGGACGTGACATATTCGGAGGAAACGTTAGGTACGGGTTTCCATACAATCCTGTGGCCGTCCTCGCTTGGGACGTCGTACGCCTGTGTGCCGGACACGGTTGTATAGGGCAGCCCGATCACATCACACTGGGAATACGACGAATCCATTTTCTATAAAGACGTAAAAAATGATATTGTTTTTGATTAGCAACACATACCCGACGCAAGTCGAAATAACCGGATATCGTGACCCTTGATTTATGATATCAGTCAAATTCAAAGAGTAATTCAACTCTGTGTGGCATATGATAACACCAATATGTCTATATAGTATAAAAACCAAGTCTGTTTAATATGTCCCACATCCTGGTCGTACAAACCCATTTCTATATAATGTCAAGGTGACGAGCCGTTTACTGTATTAAATTACAATATCATTTCATTGTTGAGATTGGTTATGGCAATTTGTGTGATTTTATATAAATATATATAAATTTGTCTGAATATTTTAAGTATAATAAGCAATGATTGTGATTAAGCGCGACGATGCCAAATGATGATCTGATGAAATCTCGGATACAATTTTATTTATTAAATGTTTTGAAAACTGCTTTCTCATTCCGATTAATTGAAAAACATTTTTAATTGAAAAACATTTTTAATTACAATTAAGCCACCAGCATACGACAGGAATATTTTACCAGAATTATTGTTATTTTATGAAGTCTAGATCTTGATCAGAGCATTTTGCTAAACTTTTTGCTCTTTTTTTTTGTAGCAGAATACATTGTTATGAAGAACCTTAGCAAGCATTTGGTATTCATCAGTGCCTCAGTAAATTACCATAGTTACAAATGCATATCAATTGAATTCGTGAGGCACATAGATTTTAGATTAAGAGTAGGCAACAATGCTATTGTTCGAAACACCCAACCTTTTGATTCAAGATAGATATAGGATACCAAATAAGGTGGAATAATGTCCATACTGAAACGTCGATGAGTTTTTTGTTACCGACATTGAATGGACAATTGACATTCTGTTCCATGGACAGACTTTAAATCGATCTCCGTCGGTAGGGAAAGTCGTAGCGAACCTAAATGTCACAGAGAGTGGCAGGTGTGTCAAAAATAAGTATAGGAAGCGGACAATGGATAAATTTGTTTTGGGTAGAGTTTAACGTCCTCACGAAAGACTTGGTCAAATGAGGACTGGTTTTAGGAGAAACCGCCTTGAAGAGGGAGTAGATAACAAATAAAAGAGATGAGAGATGGGGAACGAAACAAATCCAAAGTGTCACAATGATGGCAACAGATCACTTTTGGTCTCTCTTACATGTTCTCAAAGTAGAAGACACAAAAGAAAAAAAACTAATTCTGCCGGCGGCCACACATTATACGCATTTTATGATACACATGCAGTTGGATATAGCAGGTCTATTCTTGGTTTCTTTAATAACCCCTTTAATAGAAGCCAAGCACAAGAAACCGACCCCGATTCTGCAGGGGAGTGGGAGAGGGCATATTAGTCGCCTCTTACGATCATGCAGTGGGACACAGCAAGCCTATTCTGTCCCCGAACCTGCACGGTTTCGGACAGTTTGAGGAGTACAGGGGAGGCAAATTACTTAACAAGAATGTTTCCTTATTCCCTGTAACAATAGAGTGCCATGTAGCTTACAGTCTGTGTGCAGGATGTTCAGGAAAGTGAAAAGAAAAAAAGGACAGCGATTCGATTTCGATTGGACCCAATTTAAATAAAAGTGTTCTGATTTAGCAGCTGAAACAGACGATTTGAATGTTTTCAGCCAACAAAAGCGTATCCTCTGCATTATCAAATAATGAAGGTATCTGCCAAATAATCAATGAAGTTACCACCACACACGCTGGAAGCATGACGCTATACTGTTAACGTTACGTTAAAGTCACTGGTAGGACGGACGACACTATGTAGTCAACATACCTTCAACTGTCCTTGTACATACAAGAAAAACTTGTAGACGAAGCTACATGCTAGAGTAAGCCGGAACTTTGTATTGTCGTAGTAATTGTTGTTGAGCTCCATTATCAAATCACCACACACCTCAGTCACGATGTCATCAGACCAAGTCCTGTAGGATCAATGAGAATGCAGAACTTTTTTAAAATTGATATCTCCCGTAGAGACGTAAACGGTTTTTAGTGAAAATCTGCGATAAATACAACATTAAAAGTGTGGAAAGGGACAACAAACCAGAATAAGGGAAGTGTCCAGTAACAAAATAAATAAGTTTAGTTATTGATGTTACATCACAATGGAAATAAGTACTTAACACCTTGCAAACAAACAACATCTTTGAGGAAACAATAACTTGTATAAAAATATCGAGATATTCTCGCAACAGCCTGCGTTAACGTTTTAAAAGTGTAGATTACAAGAACTTTTGTTCACGAGTAAAATGTAAACATTTTATATTACTTAAGTCTATAATTGCTATAATATAACCACTAGGAGGATTATCAGTGTAACGTGGATTGAATTTACTATGTATATATATGTAAAAAGGGCACTTTTGCATTGATATTGCAGCGTTTCATTTACAGTTCCGTCTTCACTAGGAACAAAATGAAAATTTGATACGTACTATTTGTAAGAATATATAATCCTGTATAACATATTTTGATCAGGATTTGTTTTCCTTCATTTGAATATGACCATAAACGCAAAATGTTAATCAAAAAACCTACTTTCCGACTGAATTGTTGGCGGTTGACAGCGCCAGTACAGGTTTCTTGTTCACGCCTCCAAAGGCTAGTCGCATCGTTCTGACAGTTCTATTACTGGTGTCGAGTTCCACGAACAGCCCACAAGTAACAATACCATAGTCAAATCCGCGACGGTGAGGCTGCTTCATGCCAACGATATACTCGTTCTGATGAAATAAGGAACCAATACCAAAGCTTTTTTCGAGTCATGAACATAAGTGAGGCCGATTGAAATTTGAGATAACACGTATATCTAATTACAATAATATTATCATCAACAAATCATATTTGCATAATCACGAGGAATGCTAATATTTGTAAATTAGAACAGAGTTAACAGTTAAGTTGGGATGTATACCAAAAATGATCACTGACATTCTAAGTAATTGCAGTTTCTTACAATGCTTCTTAATTGGAAATTTCGACATATCTTCTTTATCTTGAAGTCACAAGAAGATGACATACCAAGATTCTACAAACTCTATTTGTACCAATACATTCTGGCAGTGACAATTTGCGATATACAGTACTTTCTCAGTGCATGTACGTACAAACAAGACAACTGAGGACAGTCGTCTAATATAACTGAATCCCTTATGCGCGTTACCTCGCTCGTGAAAGGTATGGTGATTGAGGACAGGATCTCTCCATCACCCAGGTGACTATATCCATTATTGATGAATTCGTCATCCAACTTACAGGTGCGTGGTCCTTTGCCTAAAACAACACAACAAGTGACCATCTACATCTGTCTGTGCATGAAACTGTAAAGTTAACTGACAATACTGTGTTAAACTTCAAACGAATCGTGATACTTTGTGGACATGTAGATGTGTTCCAATCTTAAAGCCTACTGTTAACCCTTTCATCCCTATGTTACTGTAGTAGACTCTACCATTCACTTATATGGATGTGCCCATTCTGGTCTACAGTGGCGGAAAGGTTAATATTTAATTTTAAGAAACAACAAGGCATCGTTGACGATACGAATACCCTCGTGTCCCAAAGTGGTATAGAATGTCAAATGTAAGGGGGGAAAG
>JAUMHH010152204.1:0-19121 GCA_032359455.1 Chlamys rubida | reverse complement strand
GAATATATTTTTCATGTTATGGAGCTATAACACAAAAAACCGGAGTGTACTCTCATCATAGAGTACACTCCGTTTTTTTTTGTGTTATATCTCCATAACATGAAAAATATATTCAAGTTAATCATTAAATGTAGCAACGAGAGATTGACGTTATGTTGAAATAATGAATGAATTAATCAATGAATAAATCAACGATAAATTCGTATGAAATAAGTTTTAACAACTTATTCTAATCACTCTTGTTGGCACGGATGTTAGCGCGCGTGGGTCTTACTGTGGGAGGAAACCGGAGTACCCGGAGAAAACCCATATGACAGGTGACCCCATACCTGTTCACGTCCGATCGGGGAATCGAACCCCGGCCGCCTTAAGCTTCGTGAAAGACAAGTGCGATACCCACTGCACCACCCGACCACCATAAAAGTCGGACTACATTAATACAGGTTCTAACATTCTATTTCCCTTCGGAAGTCATCTTATTCACTCTATATTCCTAGTAAGGTGATTATAGGTTTCGGAATGATGTTACATGTAACAATAAAAACAAATCAATACCGATGGCGTAGTCGTTAGGCTCCCTACCTTACGTCAATTGGTGTGGTTTTCAAGTCCCTGTAACGGAGATATTTTTGGGAAACAAGAAATTATGATACAGGTATACATATATGAATTCTTTAGCGTGCTCCAATTTCGGTTGAAACTGCCGAACAGATAGGAACTCTTCCTTGTTGGAGAAATTACACAAATGGCTGTGATTCGCAACCTTAAGAAATTGTTTGTACATTATAGCCACAGTTGGAATGACAACAAGTCGCTCCGAAACATAAGTTTGTGCGGTGTTGTATTTGTCAGGCGGGAATGTTATGCCACGATTTCTCACCTCATCACGATTTCTCACGGCCCTGGTGAGAAATCGAGCTAACTATTGAACAAACGTGTCGGGGTGAGAAATCGTTGCGTAGCAGGGTCTTTTCATGTTCTGCTTTGTTCGTGTGGAATAAGAAGTAACCCTTAACGTGTTTTAATACGATACACTAAGAGTTACTTTGATTCGTTGAATAAATGCATATTCCATCCGATAAAAGTGTTTCGATCTCTTAATTTACATATAATGTATAGTAATATGTTCTATGTAAGTACATTTGAAACCAGTACGTACATTTTGTATATGTATATTTTGTGAATTACCCATATTTGTACAAGGAGGAGTAGAATTAGAAATTCGTTCGAGACTGATCGGTTTTAGACTTTTTTAAAGTCTTGCTAAAGTAACTACATTTCATGAAATTTTCAAACAGGTCACGAGCTTATTCAGATTTCCTTCCGTAAGATTGTTCCTGAACGTCGCCTTAATGGCTTCATAAACGTTTGGAGCGGAATCGTCGATTTCCGAACACAGGCAACTTAAAGTCTCCCGTCTTTCCTTCATTACTGGAGCACGTGGTATCGCAAGAACAGCAGTACATACAAAGTTCTCCTGACCCCTCATCGCACGTGCATTATCTTTTCGTCATACAGAGTGTATGTGCATGAGAGGATAATTAAAACTCTCATTTTAAATAGTGAATTCCAAGACCTTTTACATTTCGCTGCCACGTTTACGAAGATGCGCGATAGTGCTTATAACTTGATCTCCTCGTCATCTCATCAATTCTATAATGAGCGAAAACGTTAACACTTAAAAATAGAACTGTGTTCTTAAGAATTAAATTGGAATTCAAAAAATATGCTACTTGTGTCGTGATCGGTCCGGAAAGAATCTAAGCGATTCATTATCGCCAAGCCGTAATGGTGACACAGGAAACTGCATCACACGCCGCCCGGTAAGGTTGGCATGACCTTATCAAAGGTCTGCAATTTTGTCTGTATTTGTATTCCATTCTTTTGATTTGTTTGGTGTACTCATTGTTTTGATTATCTGTTTATCACATTGTCGATGGGCCGTTAAACAAAACAAAAAGAAATAGACTGGATCCGTCTCTAAAACCCTTTATTTAAATGTAAAATTTAGACTTTCATATTTTGATCTCTTAGGTGTCTGATTCTACATCTAAGGGGAGATAAACTGGGAGAAGAATGCAGCTCAAAAAGTCTTATTACATAAACATACCGGCTGGTAGTCAGTCTTAGACATGGGTCGGTAAGGAGGACATCATTTTATCTAATACATTGTAGTCTTTTTTATATTTTTATATCAAATCAACATTTTAAACCTCATAAAGGATAGGCACACTATACATAAATCCCCAGTTATTAGTACATGTGTACGAACTACGACTGCTGCAGCGCCTGGTGACACCAAGGTCCACTGCAAATGGAAGACTCTTTAGCGTCTTACAGATGTGTAGTTTTAAACAAGCTTACAGCATGTCATGTTAAAACAATAACAATTGTAACCACATCGAATCGAAATTAAAAATTATTTTTTTCGACTTAACGATCCCCATTGTTTATATATATATTTTTTTTTTAAATCGGACTTCTACTCTAAACGACGGTAAAAACAATGAAGGTATTCCTAATACCATCTAAAATACAAATAAGGAGCTTTCACTTTTGTGTTGCTTTTGAGGTACGCACGATGCTGACAACATGGTATCGCCGCACGAGTCAGTGACGTCATTCGACGTCTTTATGATACTAACGATTGAGATGAAACACCGTTAGACTTAATTCCTTGCGGTCACTTTCATTAACATCCAAAACACATCGAATATAGAACCAATATAATAGACGGCTACGTTTCGTGTAAAGTGTCCACGTTCAGCTTGACACCTCAGTTTCTGTGCTTCACCAACAGTGGTAACTATTTAGATACGAGGCTATTATTGATGTTTAGGAATCTTATGTTATAAAGGTCTGCACGACCTGAAATATTGTCATTTTGAACATCATCAGGTTTTTGTCTTATATAAGATACTATATTAACAAACGAGATATTTTTAACGCCAAATACGTCACAGTTAACATTGTGTAATTTGTCGCAACAGAATTTCCACTTTGTTCTAATGACTTTTATTGACTTGTATAACCGGGTTACACTGGTGAGTGGTGCTGAAAATTATCGACAACGTTAACCACTAGTATAACGGTCTTAATGGTTATTACAAAGCCTCAGGCAGAGAGTTGTACCTTTATGTCGGTGATTAAGTAGAGCCACGTCATTCAATATTCCCTGTGTGTGTCATTCCAAAGTATTTGGTCATTTGATACAAGCCTGTTCAGTATGTTTTAATAATAATAATATGATGCTTAATCGTTTTATAACGGACAACAAACGACTTTAGAACACAAAACAATAATGAGTATAGCTCTAGCATACATTTCGGTACAGTATGTATATTTCTTCAACTGGTTCGAATATGATAAATGTGTGTATTATACATAGAGAATAATACATGCCTTCGCCCCTCGGGCTGGTATTGCAGTCTCGGGTTGATATTGGGTGTGATATGGAAAAAGGCATGCTTTATTCTATTTGTTATATACTTACTAATAAAAGCTACTATCTTATTATCTAATTTTCTTTTGAAATATTGAAAAACGAAAAATGTCCAAAAGGGGTGTGATACGAGTTTTGCGGGCTGATACGGAGAGGGCTGATACGGGTTTTGGGGTGTGATACGGCGGGGGCTGATATGGGTTAGAGAAATTGTGTCGTATCGCATATACAATGACCCCGTATTTATTAGTAAGTATATAATAAGTGCATATACAGAATACATATATGTGTATACATTTAAATTATTACAAAAGCTGCAAATTCAAAACATTGACCTGAAGATGTCTTTGACATTATATGTAACAAAGAATAGTGGAACCGTTATATATGGCCTTGGTATGAATGCGTTTCCAGGTGAGCGCTTCCATGACTGAGATATAGAATAGCACGTCTCACAACGCGACTCGGAGACACATTTAGAGATGTCAACAGTTATTGGCTGCGTCCCGGCGAACGTCACGTCACGAAGACACGTGATGAGATCTTCGGTGTCAGGAGCCTCGGTGTCGGATAATGAAAGCGAGGCCCCTGTGGTGTGCTGTCACATCCATCCGTGGCATACCTCACGGTTACACTTCCTTCACACACAGCGTCTAGCTCTAGATCTCAGGTTGCCAAGCTTACTGAAGATACAGTTCCAAAACACAAACAAAAATACAAATAAGGGACACGACCTCTATTCGTCCTAGCAGTCATTCACACCCTATATTGTATCAACCAGTTAGCCATCTGTAGCAGAGTAAATCGATTGTGTTGTTCTTTGTGGTGTGGATATTGGCCGTGAGAGGTCATTATTACATTGACGGAACCTCAGGCTGAGTGTGAACCTGTGGGAAGGGTCCTTTATCATGTGTACAACGGAACCTCAGGCTGAGTGTGGACTTGTGGGAAGGGTCCTTTATCATGTGTACTTTGTCATTTTCTCTGAAGATATAAGTTATGTAAACGCTCACGGAATGGTTTGGTATATAACCATAGTCCTCCGCTACGTGTGTGTCAGGCTACATAAAGCTCAATGTATTTCCACCAATCATCCGTCATACCTGATTGATGCCAGTGTTAAAACCTCGACTTGATATTGATACTTACAGTCAGCAATGGAAGTCGGCATCGCTATGGGGATATGTTCCCCCTGTAAATCAGGAAAGTTAACGCATGCTACCACGTTACCACAGTTTCCTATATAAACCTTTTTAAGACAGGCTACAATTAAAATGTATAGCGGAGACAGATTTAAGCACATCAGTTATCGCCTTCCCGTCACCGCGTAATCCTACACAAGGTCGCCAGCCCACCACTTCCAAAGGTCAAGGTCATTTGATCTCCCGTTCTCTATCAATGCTCACGTGAGTTTAAATTACGCCGGTGTAAATCTGTTATGTTTTTTTAAATAAATTAAAAAAATAAAATATGCAGATTTTCACAGCAAAAATTGCTTGTCCAGCCCTCTCTGTTCAAAGCTTTGCTTCTATTTGCATTCAAAACATGTGTGTGCTCGTGCATGTAGCACATGTAGCAACATCATAGAATAACACGACGCTGTGTAAATAAAGCTAACAAGATGCCAATACGAACAATGACGTATCACGATGCATATGTAAGTAATGATGTTTCTCAAAGCAAATAATAAAAAAAAAACATCTTTGGCGTGTTTAATTTATAGAAAAAACTACATTACATTTGTAAGACGGTAATTTTTATTATGTTTCATCAACACAAGTGTTGTTATTACTATCGGTGTTACGAACTCGATAATCTATTAGACATCGATACTTCTATAAGGCAGTGTAACGAAGCTAACCAAACAGAAGCTAACCGAGCAATGTTCAATGAAGCAGCTACTGCACAATGTATCTGTGAAATGTCGTCTCAGTGTGACGTTCTCTACAGACTCATAAACTGAAAAAACCCTTCAAATTGGGTGTCATATTACTGTTACATTATTTCTCATTCGGGAAAATAAACATCACGTTTCTGCGCGTCTACACATTTGCAAGAGTGTGATGACTCGATAAAGCGCTAATTGTTTACCTGACTTTACTGTACTGTAAACCAATGCAATGCTGACCCCTCTAACTTGACCTTTGATTTAAACTTGTTTCGGCACGACATTCAGTATCAGATATATGCGTGTTACAGTACCACTCCAGATGTTGCCTGATTCGACATCACATTGTCCTTGCGTTTTAATATTTTTCGAGTCCATTTTTCTGTTCGATTTCCCTCTAAACCCTTATTAACCCCCTGTTAGACCTGTGTGTTAAGCGATTTGACCCCGATTCTCTCCTTAAAGTTACTCTGCCTGTTACTCCGTGCTGGGGCTGTATCGATTGCACGTGCGTGTTGTTAGTGGTGATGTATTACAACCCCCTGAAAGGGTCGACCGGACCCCATGCCAAGTCCGCTACACGTCACTAGACATGAGAAATGTGTCTCCCAAATATAATAACATACTGTCGAGTTCATCTTTATGATATCATTACCTATAGATATTTATTTTCATTCTCCTAAAACGACTCATAAATTATCTTTATGTGTCGACCGAGATTGTTCTTCCGACAATTCCTTGCCCATGAAGCCATATGACCAGTGATTGATACCTAATATTGCCGCACTCTGGTGCTGCTGTATAGCCGAACGGTAGACAAGAAAACGTTAACCTTCACTTATTTCTTTATATCACGGAATAGTCTCAACAGAGATCTGTATTTTATTTAAAAACCTCTAAATATTTACGGGAAAGTTTCTATATTGCTCTTGTGATCTTCGGACTATCATGTCAACATCACGAATAAGGTCGTGAAGGTCAACTTCACAGATGGTTGGTGTTGTAACAGTCAATGTCACGGATGGTTGGTGTTGTAACAGTCAATGTCACGGATGGTTGGTGTTGTACAGTAACAGTCAACCTCGCGGATGGTTTGCGTTGTATTAGCCAACATCATTTACGAGCTGTGTTGCAACAGTCGACGTATTTGGTGTCTTCTGTTGTAACCACTGATATCGTAGAAGGCTGGTGATAAAGCAGCTGACGTCACGAATGTCTTTGATACTGATCATGAAGGTCAATTAGCAATTCCAAGGGTTTACTTGAAAATTATTTGGCCATTAATTACATTACACGCACAAGACTGCTGTTATCGTTTTGGCTATATTACATGTATTTCATTGGTTGCGCGTATTTGCTGGCAAATGTAGATATATGTTCAGCTATGTAAGACACCTTGGCTGAAGGTTGACGTCACATAGATTCTAGGGTAAATGCCAACTCTTTCTCTAGTGACAACACGTAGTTAGCGAGTCCCTCGTCTCTCCTCTACGGTCTAAAATGGAAACCGTTCGTTTGTACATTTAATTGGTGTTAATTCAGTATTAGGGCTGATTTAGAGCTGTTGGGGGTCTTAATGTATGCCATCATTACCAGCTGGAGCTGGCGACTCCAGGGAGACCCAAGTGTGAGACGTTTATTAACCCTCACTATTTTACTCCACTAAATTGTGTAAGGATTGAACTATATACATAAACAAACTTAATTATACATATACTGTACACCAACACGTGTTTGGCCATTAACTCTATCTGTCCTTTCAAATAACCGCGGTTATTGTCTCGTCAACCTATGTACTTAAATAGCTACATTTATTGTATATGGCTATATCCAGGTCACGTGAACACGGGTTTCTTGTGTGACAGCACCGAAAAGAATGAGCAGCAGGTGAGAAAAAAAGCTCCGTTTTATTATATTTTTTTAATTCAATGGAGTATGAAGCTTATACACAGATTCATGGAGCTGTTGGTCGATTATTTCTTCATAATACAAAAATATATATATAACAAACAAACAAAAAACAAAAACAAAATGTGGACGCACTTTTTTTTTAATTTGCTTTGTTTCCTAATACGGTGAATGAAAAAGAAACTATTATAATTGATTTTTGAATAACAGTCCAAGTAAAGTGAGAGGAATTTTGTATGTATAAAAGCTGAAAGTTTGTTTTCCCCTCCCTTTGGTGTTGCATTTATGTTATAATTGTGTTAGCTCATTGAGTAGTACATCTATATTGTTTAAACTGAATTAAGCATAAGAAAATAATAATAACTGCTCAATAAACAGCCAAAGGCAACGTTGATATTAAACTTCATAGTTTCTTGTAAATCCGCGTGCTAAAACGTTATAGCCGTCATTGTGCAACGCCGTGTGATAACACATTCACAGGTATTTGGATATTTTGTGTGAAAACAACATAAGATAATGGTACACTTTTAGAATACTTGTACATGACTACACTCTACTAACAAACCTACATAAGATTGATACAATGCAATAGTTGCATTCCTATAAACAGCAAGTGAATACCGTATACATCTACGATAAAAATATATATATATGATCTTACATAAGTTTCCATGTCGTCTAAGATTTATAAAACTAGTCTAAGAATTTTTCATTTAAGCGAGCCTTCTTCCATTCGTCAAAAACAAACAATTGCATCGTCCGTCATTTCATCAGCTGTTTTGTGTTGACATGACCGAAGCACTACTATCAAAATGTAGGTCAGAACAAATGCGCTGTAACAAATAGTTACAAATAGTTTTTGAAAATCACTCAAACAACATGGATAAATATTCGATGCTATGTACAAATACAGAACTTCATCTGAAATTTGAAAAATTCTTAACAAAACAGAGCCATAAGTTCACAAGGTTCACGCTACGTCACAGCGGGCGACATTTCAAAGCGTCACACTACGCGTAAATTTGAGGTGTCGACAGCTTTACTGAGACTGACTATCACTGTCCGATTCGATAATCCTACGTCATTTCACTGGTTGGGGAAGTGATGTGGGAGACTGCTGATAAATGGTAATGCTGAAATGTCCACGGTAAATGTTTCCTCCAAACACAGAATGCACATTTCCATGGAACCAACTGGAAATTTTGCGTAGTGCGGATTAATTTACTATCGTGGGAAAGTGTGATGTGGTCAACCAATCAAAATCGCTCCAGGTCATAAAAGATGAGTTAATTCACTGCACAACAGGGGAGTTATAGTATACAACTATATAATACCTGGGACGTCACACACACGCACACAGTTTAATTCGTCAATTATAAGTCTCCAAAATTGATCTCCACATTCAATAGGCATGGAACTATCTTCTTAATGACATATATACATGTTCATGTACAAATACGAAAGGGTACGTAACGGTCTACATATCGTTTTCTTAACAATGAAGGATTGTTTAACATACCTTTAAAATCTACCGTGTAAAATGGGTTTCATTAACCGGACTTTATATTGTCCAACAGAGTTATCTTTCTTTGATGTGAAATATTTTCTAATCGATTAATGTGAATGATGCAATACAATGAAACGCCTCAAAACCATTGACGGCATCAGGCTCGTTGATTCGGCCATACCATTCTTGGTTGCTCTGTATGTTACAGAATATCTTTACCTGTCTAAGTGTAATGCAATGTGAGTATCCGGACTCTCAGGTTGCAAACTTTTGTCATCACACACCGACAATTACTTACAACTAGTATCATGATAGTATACAGTAGACTGTCCATTTGTGTGTTACTATCTGCTATATTTGTATACGATCTCTTGAAACGAACACAGCAATACCAGGTATAGTTTAATTTTCCTCTGAGCATTCCGACCAGGTTTTGGCGTGTTTCTTATGGATGCAATGGGTAGCGCAATACATTCTGCTTGACATGACGTAGTGGGAAACAGTCCATGTCGTTTAGTCCGTGTCGTTAAGTGTGCATACATTTGTATATATCTATATGTGGATAAACTGGATGGAACACCGTTGCTGTCAAGTAGTCGACATCATTTAAACCGAATATAATTAAAATGTATTGAAAAGATCTTACAACTGTTATCCATGTTGTCTTCACTTAGTGAAAAATCGCTCATTTATCAGGAAAACTATTTCTTACAATCGTAGAAAAACCTGGATGCTTGATAATTCTCCCGTTAGTATTAGTTAGTTAGTTTTTTGACATAATAGTAGTCTGGTTTGTGAGGGGGGTTGATGACATTGTTGGTACATGAAGGGTTTGCTGACAAGATATACAACGCAACATATAGAGTACGTGTGTCCAGTTTGTGATGCTAGAGGCCGGTTTATACAAAGTGCTTAGCTCTCGGGCGCCGCAAGAAGAAACAAAATTTATAACGGTAACTCATTCGTGTGTAAAATTTTAAAAATAAATTAAAATAATAAAAAAAATCTACCGCTTTTGCTGTGGATTTTCTTTGCAATCGAATGAAACCGGAACCAGTATTTCTATGGAGAAAAAAGGGGGTATCCCCTTTAACTTCGTTAGAAATACATATACAAGTTCAATGCATTAACATGCATGTACATTGTACATCTTCATTAACCACAAGTATATTTCAGAGTTTTCAACTATTGGTTTATGTTTGCCTTTTCTTGCTAGAGTTTATTACTTATATAACAGGCTACCAAAGCAGAACTCTTTTTTAGGCTATGCGCTTTTTTTATCATTATTGAATACTAATGTGTTTGTTATTGTTTCGTTCTCATTTATATTACATTATCCTGATTTTATGGTGGATCCGAAAATGTTATTAAGCTGTTGACAAAAGATGTAATGCCCAGTTCTGTAAATGTATTTCTCATTGATCCCATACTAGCGTATCGTCTTTTGTATCATATACCATCATCTGCTGCCTTTTTCAATAATTCTATTAACAAAATCACATTTGTTTACTCGACGGAAAACCTTTCCTGGGGCTTATCCAAAGGCACTTGGGCAGGATAATGTCTACCGGCAGATTGTGTCCTGGAATTCACAATTAAGGAGAACCATCAGGGTGATCCTTTACCCTTTTGATGGTCCTGGCCCTGTCCCCAGCACATGCCAGTATATTTCTACAGACAGATTCTATCTCAGTGTTCCGTCATCAATTGATGACTTTTTCTCTGACATTCCGCACGTGCCTGATACATTGGCGATGCGTATTTATGATCCCTGTATACCCTCTCAATTAGGGAAGTCTGTTCATACTCAATCTGCACCTTTTTTTGCATAAAGTCCTGTAAATAAAAAAGACGTTAAATATAAGTGACTATTATAAATAAGAAAGGGTCGACCCTTTCCGCAAAGGAACGATCCCATGAATGAGCAACTGGCATTCTTTGACGTTATTTTCCTTGATGTTGTTGAGATGTTACACATTATAATAGTGAGATATGTACATACTCTGGTGTATTATATCAGAGGTATGGAGTAGTTTAGGCAGACACGTCCCCCTCGGGAATACCGAGTACCGCCATTCCAACAGTCGTGTCCTGTGGCAATTAAATGTCCTCTCTCAACTATGACGTCATCCTGACACAAAACCTGCCCTACAGTTCACGTAAATGTCCCCGAAGTCACACTTTGTCCCGGACTTGAGAGTTTCCCTGATGACATTATGACCCAATAATGCCTTGTTCTGAGCTATTTCCCGTTTATACCACACAGTGCACTCTAAGTTCCAGGACTGTGCAATTACTGCCGAACGATAAAAGTGTTAAACGATTTCACCCCTGTAATCAACTCACACGATAAATACTTGTGTTTCTAATTTGCCGTTTGCTTGTAGAAGTGAGGATATTTGCTAACAAAATTGATTGAGTTATTATGTTCCCAGCGGTAATTGCATCAGTAAGTACCGGTTCCTTTAAGATGGTCTATTGCGGAATTAGTAAGCTATTTCGACAATTAACTGATGGTTTTTTAACGTCAAAGACGAATATATGGACAAATATACCCTTTTACACGATATAGAAGTTTTAGATAATCAACAGTTAGGTGATCTCTTCATATTGAAGTCTTAATATAGCTGAAATGATTTCCTTGTCAGTGGTCAATGGGTAAATGTAATGCCATATAAGTATTGAGGCGAGAGAGAAATGGTACCGTGTATATATCTATAACGGGCTCCGGAGGGATGATACGTTTCCTTTCTACACTAATCACTACTTACGTATGGTAATATCTATTTTTGAAGGGCGGGACCCCAGGTCTAGGACAATGGCCGACTCGATCTCCGATATAGCGTGGGTGTCACGTGCACGGCCGATATATTCGGTTACTGACCAGAGAGACTTTGCATCATTTTACGTAATGTCCATTCCCGGGTCTTGGATGAAAACTGTGTTCTGCCCGTGTCCCCGGGGATAGTCGTCACCGTTCACGGATCTTGGATGGAAGACTGTGTTCTGCCCGTGTCCCCGGAGATATTTGTCACGGAAACAGTGACGGATATCGAAGTCTGTAAGGTTTCCCCGGGGTGCTAGTCACGGAAACTGTGATCAGAGGCCGCGGGCCTGGCTCCCTCGGGGCCACGCATCGTGGCGGGGACCCTAACACAGCCTGACAGGACTGAGGTGTTTGGGGCCGATTGAATATTAGCTAAAAGTAGCCTGTGTACGAAATACGATGGTATTAAATTCGTATTCCGACCTTTTGAGCTCTAAAATACTGCCAATTATGTTATAAGAAGCCGATAACTCGATTCGGCGTCCTTTGAAATAGAAAACTGTATACATTTACATACATGTGTGAGTTACATGCAGGAACATTTGCGTCGCAAACACTACAAAGAAACGTATATACAAGATGTAATAACACAAAGAGATAAGGGGTATCAGAGGCGAATCCAGACCAATTGGCAGTGACCGGCTATATAACAGATAAAACCTTAAGTCGTCTGGTCCGTCCTCTACACCGCCCATAATCTGTAACACAACAATCTAGTATCGGTTGATCGTTTTTTATTAAATATTACCCCATTAAAAATAATGAGAAAAAGAAGACTCTAGATGACAATTGAATTGTTCGTCATATCTATATACATTAAGGTAACCAAGCTGGGTGAAAACCAGAAATATTTAACGAAAAGGTCGGCTGTCTCTTTGAACATTTAGTAAGTGGTGCTTTCAATATTTTACATTGGGTAGTAGTCCTAACCAATGATATGCTCAAGAGGGGGGACAAGTGGAGATTCTACAACAGCCACTCTGTATAACTCACAACAAACGTTTTTTGGAAACCGGACAAGAGGTTCCGACTTCTTTCGACAGTTGATGCCTTTAATAAATCAGACTCGTTTGTGATCACACAGTACCGGTCAAGATGTACACAAATGTCACAATGCTGATTAAGTTGTCCAGAAATTGACATCATTGTCAACACAAGCGGTAAACTTAGCGCGTTTGACGTTCGATGAATATACATCGAACGATAATGAAGAGAGCCTTTTCAGTTCCTCACGACAAACAAACGCTAAGAACAATTGGCAGAACATAAAAAGTAACAGCGTTGTTGGGTTATGTGCTATGTTTTTTAAGCATAAATCATGTTTTTGTTTCACATAGGTGGTTCATTCTGATGTCGGTATTATGGGGCGTGCGTGTAAATGTGTTCTTACTATCTAATTTATTTTTAAAATTAGCCCTTATACGTCACCGTTTTTATGACATTTTAGACAAAAGGTGTAAAGGGAGACATCAGAATAGCCGGTGAATGAGCAAAAGTTTCGTACTGCTGTGACGTCATGGACATTCGCTTTATTGTTTGATGACGTATTCACCGTGTAATTACCATTAATATGTGCCTGAGAGAATAGCAGTGAGGATTGGTGGTGTGAAAAATGTCCGTACATTACAAAAGAATAGTATTAAGGTCTTTATTTTTTAACAGTTCGATGAAATGGCAACTACGCGTTTCTGTTTTGATGTGTTCCATAACTCTTTTGAGTTTTGATCTATTTGTCGGTGTAAATCATTCCGTGATGTTATGACCGTGTAACGTAAGAAACAACATGAATATGTATATGATATTTGAGCACCGTGAGACCGTCTATAGATACGAACAACCCGCATAATCTTACTCCAGTCGTATTACCACGTTAAGTCCTTAATAACAACTGGATGGCGTTCTACGATAACGCTATTTGATGCTAGCTGCGTGCTCTGACTAGATTCCAATTGCAGTTTACTAGGAGAAAATAATTACGAAATTTTCTTCTATATATAGTATGCTGCTTGCTCTCGACTGCTGAGGGAATTCTCGGCGTGATGAAAACGCCTTCCAATCTCCAACGTACCGTTTTATACCAGTCAATTTCATGTTCTATTGATATGAGAGCGGATACATCAACAACGATACCATTCCTCGGGTGTATAGTCATGGATGCTTTTTCATCAACGTGCATAGGATCTGATTTAAATGGTGTTTTACATATTCAGAGAATTAAAAAAAATTAACAAATACAAATCTTACAACGCCCTGATGTATCATAATTGTCAGTTAAGAAGACTTTACGGCGGCGCATGGAAACATCACAAAGTCATGCCGTACGGTACCGAAGTATTAACATCACATAGACATCTAGTGCGGTGCCGATTTTTTCAACGTCTAAAAGTCATCCTGTACGTCGTGACATTATAACGTCACAAAGTTATCATGTACGTCGTGACATTATAACGTCACAAAGTCATCCTGTACGTCGTGACATTATAACGTCACAAAGTCATCCTGTACGTCGTGACATTATAACGTCACAAAGTCATCATGTACGTCGTGACATTAGAACGTCACAAAGTCATCCTGTACGTCACGACATTACAACGTCACTAAGTCATCCTGTACGTCACGACATTACAACGTCACAAAGACATTCTGTACACCGCTTCATTATAACGTCACAAAGTCATCCTGTACGTCGCGACATTATAACGTCACAAAGTCATTCTTTACGGCGGCCATTTTATCAAGTCAAAAAGTCGTTCTGTACGACGGCAACATTAGAACGTCACAAAGTCATCCTGAACGTCTCGACATTAGAACGTCACAAAGACACCATGTGCGTCGCGACATTATAACGTCATAAAGTAATTCTGTACGACTTCGACACTGCGAAAAGTCTGAAAATGAGGTGAAAACGTGGTTTTGGAATAACCTAGTTTGTACTACGGCGAGAATGTCAGCTCATACTGTACATATACAAATGTACTAAAGCGAGAGTATTATGTAAAGCTGTTTCGTGTGCGGGAGGGGGTGGGGCTGGGGAGGGAGTGTATGCTAACGGGATTACAACGTAAGTTTTTTTTTTTAATTTGGGGAAAATTACTTTTGCGAGAATTAAGAACAATAATAGGCATTTTGCTTGACTACAATTTTTAATATTTCAACTTTCCCCCTGAACTTTTCTGACAAAAACAAATCGGTCACGAAATTTACCATACGCTATTTCTTCAAATGCAGCTTTTGTAGAAAATCAATTACTATCTTTCTTCATTTATTGTAGTTTTTAATTTCACGTCGACAGCATAGAATTTTTCCAGATTTTGTAACGACCAGCAATCTGCTGTCCATCTGTGACGTCACTCACGTGAAATAGACGTTCTACGCTGTACTTTTACCAACAGGAATGAGTGGAACGAAGTCAGTCTGCACAATGGTGAAACATATATTTGCAGCGTATTAATTTCAGCCTGTACGATTTTGATAATTATTGTAATCAAGAGGTCACAAAATCAGACTGTTTCACGGCTAGAATATCTTATCATCATAAAGTCGGTCTATAGGACGGTGAGATTATATAAACGTGAGGAAACATGTTACACAACGCCGCTGTATTTGGTGTTCCCTTCACCATCCACACAACGTACTACACCTACTGTGACCAATAATACTTCGGTAGTACATTTCTGCTTCCTCATACAGATTATTTCTGCTGATCTATTTATTGTCCTGTTAGCGTGTGTCTCGACAAATGACGTTAACACTAGTCGAGACCTTAGGTGTTACGGTATATGTGTGATACAGTGGGAATAATATGTGTTTTACGGAAATAATCTATCACCCGGCTCCCCTGTCTAACATAGACAGCGCATTAAATGACCGCTTTAATATCGATCCTCCAATATCAGGTCACAAACATTCCTATACATGTCCACGTAATTGTTGATAATTGCTGACAACTGTTCACACTACGTTTGTCAGCAAGCATTTACCATAATGTTGTTTGCCGGATCTGTCTGTCCTATTGGTGTTAGCGGTGCGCCTGACACTACACTGGTGTATCATAAGTAATTACATTACTAAACATCGTCTGGAGAGTTGTAGTTTTTAACATTCCATATATGTAAGGATATCACCTCTTAGCACCTAATTTGATTCCGCTGCACAACGCCGAAACAACAATCATAAATTTGTCATGATTATTGAGTTATAAGTTGAAGGATGCCGGTCAGAGTAACGGGATAATTCCGGTATGTCTGTGTTACAGGATAATTACGGTATTGCCTTTTACCGACAGCCTTCCCCGCCGCCGTCGCCAGACGACCGGAAGTGACCTTTGTAGCCCCCATTGACCTGGCGCCACCGTTCCGGTGAATTTGTGACTTGTCACTTTTGCTGTAGAAGCATTTATGATGTTGTATGCAGTTTCTAGAAATCCCCACCACTACATTGATCAGTAAGGTTCAACATTGACTTTGCCCAATGTGCCACGCATGGGGCTAATCTCAAACGACGGCTGGGGGCAAATGCATTGCTATAGTTTTCAAGCTCGGCGCTGTTGCGTTTAATCTTGGCGCTTGGGCTCTGAAGTAAGAGCTTCAACAGAAACATAACGATAGCCATAGTATACACTATTACTGTCACATTGCCCTAGCACTCGTAATTTCGAAGTAGACTTTTTACGAGTCTTGGACACCATGGTTGTGTCAGACCATCGCTGTGATTATATAACGATGTGTAGTAGATATTGTTCTGATTCAATTGAGCGTATAAATTCAGTAATATTTGTATTACATTTTCTAATAATATCTACACGAGTAACACACACGCCATCGAGATATGTACTGTATAGTATGGGGATGATTACAAACACATGGGAACATTTATTACCATGACAAGTTCAGACGATATAATGCACTAAATTCGTTTTAAAATCCCCAATAAATGTGTTCCTTTATTGACATTATCCTTTGTGATTCGTACCCCTTAATTTACATTTGCTTAAAGAAATAGAATCTAAATCGAAAACTAAAATTGCAACATATTGAAATTGTTAATAGTTACCTAAATACATGTTTCATTTATTTGTAGACTTCACTGAATGAAATTGAACTAGCATTCTTTATTGGCACGTGACGTCTACTTTGTTGTGACGTCAGATGTCATTGTAGATTGATATAGCAGACACAGTATATATTCTGTTACTTATCATGACTTGCCGCAATGTGTATTGTTTCGCATATCAGTGTTACAACAGTGACTTCATAATAAGAACCAAAGAAATGCCGTCAAACCTTTCAAGATGACTACGTCCAAAGTCATTGGCCCGGAGACAATTGCAGTCAAATTCAGGCAGACTATATAAAATGCCAATACGTCTACGTCAATACAGCACATCCGATACGGCACTGAAATATCCGACGATATTCTTTGGTGTCTTCTTGGTTCCCTTTGTTATCTTTTCGTATCGTTTTGGGTTCCATTTCGTTCTTGGGTCGCACTGCTATAGTGTGGCTTTAACATTTTATTAAAAGCATATCAATTAATATATACAATATTTGATATAGCGCCCTATCTAGCTAACATAAGCCACTCTAACGCGCTTTACAGTACAAAGATAAAATTTGGATTTAAACTGTGATTCTTTTATGATCCTGTGTGGCCTTGTAATGGCCTTGAAAATCTTAATATCCTTATCGTGTTTATGAATAGCATTGGTAATGGAAATTAATGTAATACTAATAAATCAGTTTTCATGTGATAAGATATTAACGAAACATGTTTTGCTTTTTCCATTAAAGCTCGCCAAAGGTTCCGTCAAACTAAAACTTCTTGAGTCGTAGAATGTTTGTGTATTGTGCAATTTCCTGACCTATAAGCCGTTCGTTGTATTGATGTTGACCCCCCTCAACAGCCCTCTCTATTATCTACATTATTTGCACGTGCGAGGTCAAGCGCCTACTGTCCTATACTCAAAACATGTATTGTATACGGAAAGGATTGCCTACATAAACAGGAGGCACAGTAGTGGATGCCTGAGATGATATAACTTATTTGTGTGATTTCATGATGCCTTCCCTCTTCCTTTGGTATCTTCTTGGTTCCCTTTGTTATCTTTTAGTATCGTTTTGGGTTCCATTTCGTTCTTGGGTCGTACTGCTATAGTGTGGCTTCAACATATTATTAAAGGCATATCAATTGTAACAGTCCAACGTACGGCGGACATGTACCTCCAGTGGTCACTGCGCATGCCTTGATAAAATGATATGTATCCTTCCCCGATCTCAAATATGCCATATCATCATAGTTCCGCTGACCGTCAAATCCGTAACAGGAAATGGTGAAGAAATTGGAAGTCTCCGCTTTAATTACATTGAGATTGGATTTTGCTAAGTTTAACGCTGTGGATCGCCTACAGCTGTCGTACACTAGGGACAGCCACGTAATTACCCTGCGATATTCAAAACAACCGAAAGCATCCGGAATCTCCAATAACATACAAACGTACCGCTCCCATATGGGAGAATCAGATCAGACATGTCCCGTTATTCATGATATACGACACTACATTGTAGATTGTAAATAGGTGTGATATTCAGTGTAGATTCAAATTCGTCTATACATATTCCAGAAATTCAAAAAACCTAAATGAAAAAAAACATATCAGTACTACGAAAACGTCCTTGAGGTAAAACAAATCGTTTGATAAGGATGTACGAGCACAAAGTGTTTGTGTTGATTGTATTAGAATATGCTTGCGAAACGTGTGAGATTGTTGTTCCGTAGCAGATCCAGCAATCTTTCGCAAATAAACAATCTTTATATCGGATTTATATCAGTTACAACCTAAAACCTTTATCAGAAAGGAGAAACAATAAAAATAGCATAAAACAATAACCAAACCACTTATTACCTCAGTAACTTACTCCCTCCCTCCTTAATGGTGAAAACAACAGCTACAGTGTAAGGCATCTAGTATCACTATTCTTTATGTCTATGGAACAATGTCAGAGAGCAATCGTCAACAGTTAAACACTGTAATCATACGTTACCGTCGCTTATCGTTACCTAACTATTACCATACTGGAAATAAAACATAACACGTTTTACATACTGTACAAGGTTACAGCATTCGTGTACAGTGTAGAAGCTTAAAGTAAGATTTGTACAAAGTTACATGCAACACAAAAGCGACTCGATGTGCGTGTGTGGAAACGCATAAGAAAATGTAGTACGTTAGTTTTCATTGGTCACTGTATACTAGAAAATGATAAGATTTTTTTAATTAGTAACATACTTGCAGGTCAATTGTATGCAATGAAATAATATTGGGGTTTTTTATCCTTCCTTTTCTTTCCAAGTCCTCCCCCTTCTTTCCTCCTTCCCTCCCGTCCCATGCCATCAGAAATACGTTTAGATACTTGTGTTTGTTATTGTTGTCATGTAGTCATAAGAGAATGAGCGCCTTTAAATGGTGATATTTTGAGCCGTAAAGAGTGTTGGGAAGAGTTATGGTTATTTAGGGTGATATGGAGGGTTCCGATGTTGTTACACGGTCGGA